>CM071615.1:6113517-6151517 GCA_036365135.1 Miichthys miiuy | reverse complement strand
GAGGCTCGTATGAATAAAAACTGGAATGAGAGACAGTCACACACTAACATTGTTTTATTAGATTTAGTTTTTTATTGAAACTGTTGGCAGGATCATCTTAATGCAAATGATAGCTTGGTTTCAGCGTGAGAGCTTAATTGATGGTGATCACTGGTGCAGGCACGTGTGATGAATTAATGATATGTACATTATAGATAGACAGGGCCGCTCTGAAGTTGTTGTTGAACGTCACACATGCAACGCAGTGAGAGAAATGAGCTTCTTCTTTCAGACAGGCAGAAGTGTTGATATTAAAAACACGTGATTAAAGGTGTGTTCATATCCGGATCTAGGTTTTACGCATCTGATAAAAGAATGAATATTCATATTTTTGCCAGATTTAGTCGTGAAATTTTATACACCTGGCCCCAGAGGGTTTAAAAACTGTAATATAAATGCAGCATGAGTGGATCTGCTGGTTATTTTAAACGAGTATTGAGTGATTTCAAATTTGAATCTGTGATTTAGCGGACCAGAGAGTTAAGTATAAAAGAAGTTTTGATACAACCTAATTTTTTTGTGTGTTCTAAAAAAAGACTTCCTATTCTATAATAGAGCAAGACTTCATACAATTTGTAAAGATTAATAAACAACTAAAGATTATTTTCATTATCGATTTATCTGTAAAACATTGTTTTCAAGGTGTTTGGTCCATAAAATGTCAAAAATAGTGATGTGACGTCCCCAAATGTCTTTTGTCCACAACCCAAAGATATTTAGTTCACTGTCAGACATTTTCGACTCAAAACGATTAACGGTTGCGGCTCTAACAAGAAAAATATAATTTTAATTTACATTTTACTACCTAACCTCAAACATGTCCGCTCTCCTCAGTGTTCACGTGGACTCTGACTCGCCTCCTGTCGTCCTCCCACTCTACAGCCGAGCCACAGTAATAAATAAACCCTTGAGACCATTAAACCTGGTGATGAACCAATCTGATTTCCTCTGTGCCTGATTTACTTTCTATCGAGAAAAGGCCATGGTTGTCTAGTTTTCAAAGTCGATCACATCAACATTAAAACACGGCTGCAAATTTTAGAGGCTTTTCTGAAATCAAGACGTTTGTGTTCATAGTTCCTCATGTACTTCATGTTTGTGTTCAGTGATCAGTTTCACAGCTTTATTACAGTATTTAGTTTTAAAAAGAGACGAGTGGAAGAAAACTGAGCTTGAAAGTTCAGTTTGACGTTTTTCTGGAGCTTTTTGCTCAGTGTGCAAACGGATGAAGACCATGAGATGTGACTGAAAGATCCGACTGATGCTTCATGTATGAAGCCAGTATTGATTATTTGAGAGTTTCAACGCTACAAACATACTGATAATAAACAAACGGTTAAAGAACTGTGAGATAAAGATATCAGATTTGTCATGGCGGCGCTGGAGCTGATGTGACGGTGACACTGTTTGTAAACTCGAACACAAGAGCCTTTTAGTAGCTGTTCTGGATCAATCACATCACATGATCTTCATCGATGTATTAAATTTACTGTTTTTATAGTAATTGTAGATGTTTAAATTTCTATTTTTCGGAGTCCAAATTAGCTTCTTGATCTCGGAGGCAGCAGTTGATTTTTTTTTTTTTTTTGAGTAAGTTGGTCTGATACGAGCAAAAGCTCCAGAACTTGAAACTTAATGGCTAACCTATACGCAGACACAATATATCTGAGATAAACTGATATCGACTGATTGAACACTATGGTGGAAAAAGATGATTTCTGGCAGCAGACGGCACCTAAGACCTGATTTGGAAGCCTCTGGCCATTAAATAAATGAGTGAACGTAGTTGAATTTCAGAGGTTAGATGGGCAGCACACCAGGTGTTAGTAACTAAAGATGGCTGAGCTTCTCTGTGTGCACCTTCACCAGAAGAAAAGCGAGTGATGTGTTCACTGTTTTTAGTCTGTCCCAAACATTTCACTGTCCTGTGTTTAAACTGAATCTTCTCGAGGCAATAACGAACAATGAACATCTGGCCCTGATGTTTCATTCACACATTCCTCCTCGTGTTTGTCCACTGCCGCTGTTGTGGGTGAAGTGCCTTGCTCGAGGGCACCTTTTTTTAAGTTTTTGCTTTGTTTTTTGTTTTTTTGTTTTTTTTTAAACAGCTTGGCGGTGTGTTTAGGTGCTGCTGCCCTTTGCTGGTGACCTTTCACCTCAAGAGTCCAGAGAAAAACAACATTTTCACGAGTCTTAATTTGCAGCAGGGAGCCACAGCTGACACGTTGTTGTTGATGTTGTTCAGTATACGGTACTGTCCCAATATGAATGCACTGTTCCCAGAATGCACTGTTGTCCCCCCCCTGAGCCGGGCAGAAAAGGTGACGTTGGTCCTAAACGTTAATCTGAGGAAACTGGGTTTGAATCAAAGCAGAGTTCAGGACATTCAAATGTTTGTTTACATTTGGTCCCATATTTAACTTTTTCCTTGTTGATTATTTGGTCAGTAGATGAAAATATTATTTATCTTTTTCTGTTAAATTTACGTCTGCAGCTTACAATTATTCTGACTATACTTTGTTGTCTAAAATGTCTTGTTTTGAAAAGCAGGAAATCCTCCATTTTAAAATCTTGAACCAAAAAATATGACATTTTTCCTTCCATATCATAACTAACTGTCAGTGGTAGAAAGTAACAAAATTTAAAACATTTTAAGTTTAACAAGTTACTTTACGCAAGTATTTCCATTTCATGCTACGTTACGCTTCTGCTCCACTACATTAATCTGACAGTTACTTTTAGGACCAAGGTCATGTCATTAAGTCATATCTAATAAATGATGATGCATTGTTGTATATAAATAATCCATATTTATACTACATGGCTCTTACACAGTAATAAACCAGCAAGACTATTCCCAGAGCTGTTCTGCCACCCATGTGTGCTTTTACTTTTGATACTTTAAGTAAAATTTCCTGCTAATACTTCTCTATTTCTACTGGGATGCAGGACTTAAACTAGTAATGGAGTTTTTTTACTTTTACTGCTGTTAGCCTGCTGTCATAGACGACACAAACGGACCAGCATCACCTGAGCGTCTGTCAGGCCGTGATGAGGCGTCTCCTCTGCCCGGCTCGATTCACTTCCTGTGGCCTTGCCTTGTGCATGAACATTTTTATGTTTGTTGTAGCGCTTTTTTTCTTTTTTTGTCTGAATGTGGTTTCCTGTCTGTACCAAGTAAAACAGGAAGTTTATCTCTGTTCACTTTGTTTTTGGTTCATCACCAAAACACATGATTTGTGTTGATCCTGTGGTGGATTTGGTTTGTGTTACCAATGTTCCAATAGATTTCAATAAAATACTTTTCCATCAGTTAAATGTCTCTCTGTGTCTGCAAAAGGTTTGGATGAAAAATACAGTTTCTGAGTCAAACCTGACCCCTTATGTTTACGTGAAGAACCCCGACTTAAACGTGTGAAGCTGTTAGTGATTAAACACGTGTTGACTGGACGTATTTACATCCATCAGGAGGACGTTTCCTACAGGTGGAGGAGTGACCGAGGAAGACTGATAAACCAAACATCCTGGCACTGATGATGGCTGTCCATTGTCAGGCTCCACAACACCACCACCACTACTACTACTAATGCTACTGCTAACACCACCACCACCACCCCTACTACTAAAATTTGTCTCCATGTTAACTGGCTAGGACGTAGTGCTGGGCGATATGACGATACATATCGTGGGGACGATAGAAAAGTGTCTATCGTGCCATTTCTCTTCTATCGTTTCTATTGTTTCTAACCTAATTTTATCAATTATTACAGCAAATATATCATTAAATAGCCTGCGACGATTGTATTAGTGTTGTCTTGTCACAATGCATACTCTAAGTTTATATAAGTGAAAATAAAGAAGAATAAAAAAGATTTTTAGCAAAGAAACTCCGTCTTGTGGTTTTGCGCCGTGGCACTGCTTTACGTGGTTCTTTGATTCTCACGCGGGTTTGCGATATGCTTTATGTTACTTAACTCATGAGTGCTGAACGATGGACGCGCAACAGGCTGAAGTTTCATGCCCGGAGTCGCACTTTAAAAAAATGTTAAAAATTTATTTTAAAAAGTTTATTTTGACAATTCAGTTTAAATAACTGTATGATTTTGAAAAAAAAATGTGACCCCAGATTTATATAGCACATAATGGGTAGGGGCAGGGTTACTGGGAACATATGATCTTGGGAATGTACTGTAGAAAAGTTACCATTTGTTGCTCACCCAGTGACCCTAAAGCAGGAACCTCGAGACACATTTGGGTTTGCCCATAAAATGTTTGATTTATGTGGCTAGCTAATGTAGGCTAGCTAACAGGTTAACCTGAGTTTTCTTTAAGACCTGAAGTAACAGACCTCTAAACCATCTGTGACCAAACTGCAGCTGCATCAACCTCAATAAATAGTTCAGACGTCACATTTCAGAAGTGACGTCTGAGCTGAGGTTTAAGAGCTTTTTTCATTAAGCGTTCATGTTATTTTGTCTACCCATGCTGAGCTCCTCTGAATAGTTGTTCACAGTATTTGGGTGACATTATAAACATCTCCTTTGGGCTTTGGGCCTAAATAAAGTCTTGGTAATCTCCTCTAACATGTGACAGAGCACATGTGAGCATTTCTTGCTGCTAATCATGTTTGAATAAGTCCGTGAGGGTTTTTAATGACTTCTCTTGAGTGTTTTTGTTTCTGCTGCTGCAGAGCTGCTCTTCATCCACAGATGGTGATGTGGTGATGTGGTGATGTGGTGTGTCACAGGACGACCGGTTTTCCACTTCGATCGGCCAAAACTGCCCGACTGCAGCTGCTGGCCTGAACATTAAAGACATTTCTCTTTGTTTATTCTTCTTCTGGGACGAATATAGACAAACTTTTGTTGCTGGAAAACACCCAAAAGAATTTTACCTGCTTAATTAAATAAAGGTTGCTTGATTGAGTAGAAAACTGTCCAATCAGGAAACACTGACAGACACGCTTGGTCAGTTAGCCTGAGGATGGTTTGTGACTCTATGGTGACAGCTGCACATTGCTGTTCATTGAAACAAGCAACAGGTGAAGTGAATAACACTGAGTATCTCATTATCATAACACCTGTCAGCTCATGAGATGTATCAGGCAGCAAGTGAACATTTTGTCCTCAAAGTTGATGTTAGAAGCCAGAAAGCTTTGAATTTTGATGTGGAAATACTCATGAATGATTGTTTTACACATATTTTGTATATTTTAGGAAATAACTGTATTAACTATTAGAAGTTGTATTTTTAAGGGAAAAAATTCTTTCATACATTTCCAGATGTGTCAAATTGTAGCTCATCCTAAAAGGTTTAATCACTGCTGACACTCAATATATAGTACAAATACTTCATCGTTTGTTTGACAAAAGTGACAATTATTCTTTTTTTCAGATTTTCTGACATGAAAAACCTGAAAAAGAAATTGATGCTAAACTTCAAAGTTAAAGAGTGTCTGTTAAAGAGTGTGTGAGGCCACACACACTCTTTAGACAGACAGGTTACAGGAGTAATAAATCTAAAACTTTCTGTGTAGCTGAGAAGCCACAAATATACTGACTGAGGCTGGTGGATCTGTTACACTCGCCACTGTGTGTCGGTCAGAACACAATTGAACAATCCAGGATCTGATATACTTCTTTTATTGTTGGCTTGTGATGTAGTTATAGTGATGAGGACAGATGTGGATGATGATGATATTCTATTGGTTGTGGTTCTACAGAAACAAAGAAATAACAAGTACAGTGTTATCAGACAAACTATATAAAATATACTATAAAATATACACCCTTTCACACCTAAATTACCACAATCATCCTGTAAGGCTTAACAGGACAAGAAACTACTTATATTGACTTAAATGTCAATAATAACCTGCAGCCAGTGATGCAGCCCTTAATTAGACAATTAACAGTGAATATCACGAACAGAGTTAACGCCATAATTTCACACTTATAATCTTGAATGATATACAACCGCATAACCCCATATTACCATGGAATATATGATGTAATAATAATACAGATAATGACCAGGCTAAAGCTAACATCAATTACTGTAAATAGCATAGTAGCTAGGAGAAAATAGCTGCCTCCACACAAAACCTAAAGAACAACAAAAGAGGAAAGTACTTACAGGTATTCAAGAACGCACAACATTAACTGGGACAACTCCGCAGCTCTGTCAGCTGTGCAATACCATGCATATGGCAACTGTACTCTCTGCTGTCTAACTGGGAAGCATTAATACAGACAGCCAGTAGGTGGTGCATAATCCCTGAACTAAACACACAGTTCTACAGTTATTCTGCAGTAGAAGTCCACCCTTTTCTAACACTATACACTAGTATATTTAAATATACTGCAGAGTTCAGTTCAGGTGTCAGTCTTCAGTTGTCCAGCAGGTAGCAGCAGCAGGTTGCAGGTTGCTCGTCATCAAGCTCTGCAGTGGCCTGATAACGAGCCACTCATTTGAATCAGGTGTGGTGGAGGAGGAAACATCTAAAACATGCAGGGCAGTGGTCCCCGAGGACCAGGATTGAGAAACACTGCTCTAATCCAAAGTGATGTAATAGAAAACACCTGCAACCAGAGAAACCACACCCAGAGAAGAGGAGGAGGAAGAAATAGACCACACCCAGGAGAGGAGGAGGAAGGGACACACTCAGGATGCCACATAGGGCATCACAATGAGTGATTGTGAGGAAGAAGAGGACAGAGCAGAGACTACACTGTAGACTCTGCAGTGTCCAGCTGTCTCTATGAAGAGTGACCAGTCCAAAGATCATCCTCCAGGCTTCAGTAATGAACCTGGACCCTCAAACACAAGGTAAGAGAACTGATTCTAACTCATTTATTTGTCTCATTGTCAGTCACTTCTGCAGGTTTTCTGCTGATTTTGTGTTTTTATATTAAACATTTCCACAAAAACAAATTTGCAGATTAAAATGACAAAGAGAAATCATTCATCACACCTTCCTCTTAGTATCTGTGAGAGCTGTCAGTCACATAGAAAATCTGTAATGTGATCTAAGAGGACAAATACAAACTTTTAAACCTCCTAACTATCGACAGTTGAAGCAGTTTGTGTATTTAGAGCTTCCTAAATGACTGTCATCAGAGAGTTCATCAAGGATTCATGTGACGTGAATAAAAACATGTTGGTGTTTGCAGAGTTCAGTCCAACAGACAGAGAGTAGAGTCTACAGTGTCCAGCTGTCTGTCTCTGAAGAGTGACTGGTCCAAACATTATCCTCCAGATTTCAGTAATGAACCTGGACCCTCAGACACAAAGTAAGAGACTTTACTGTAAACTGATGAAGATGATTAATTGAGGATGAAAACAACATGTTCATGATGAAGATACTGTTTTAAACTGAGATGGATCTCCATGGAGAGGGGTTGGACACTCTACCACTCTGGAGTTGCCCCGGCGAGAGGCGCAGAGCGGGGGTGGGAATGCTTGGTTCCCCCCGGCTCGGCGCCTGCACATTGGGGTTCACCCTGGTGGACAAGAGGGTAGCCTCCCTTCGCCTTCGGGTGGGGGGACGGGTCCTGACTGTCGTCTGTGCTTATGCACCGAACGGCAGTTCAGAGTACCCATCCTTTTTGGATTCTTTGGAGGGGGTGCTGGAGAGCGCTCCCTCTGGGGACTCCCTCGTCCTCCTGGTGGACTTCAATGCTCATGTGGGCAGCGACAGTGAGACCTGGAGGGGCATGATTGGGAGGAACGGCCCCCCTGATCTGAACCCGAGTGGTGTTCTGTTATTGGACTTATGTGCTTGTCATGGATTGTCCATAACAAACACCATGTTCAAGCATAAGGGTGTCCATATGTGCACTTGGCATCAGGACGCCCTTGGCCGCAGTTCGCACCTCCGGGAGAGCTTCACTCACATCCTGGGAGGCGGGGACATTGAGTCCGAGGACCTTGTTCCGTGCCTCCATTGTCGAGGCAGCTGACCGGAGCTGTGGCTGTAAGGTGGTCGGTGCCTGTCGCGCAGCAGCCCCAACCCGCTGGTGGACCTTGGCGGTGAGGGATGCTGATGAAGGAGTCCTACAGAACCTTTTTGGCCTGTGGGACTCCTGAAGCAGCTGATGGGTATCGACGTGCTGCGAGCGCGGCCTTGGCGGTTGCAGAGGCAAAAACTCGGGTGTGGGAGGAGTTCGTGAGGAGGTTCTGGACCACCATCCAGCGGCTCAGGCGGGGAAGCAGTGCACTGTCAACACTGTGTTCAGTGGGGACGGGTGCTGCTGACCTCGACTGGGGATGTCTTGGGTCGGTGGGGAAACTCAAGACCTCCTCAATTCCACCAGCACGTCTTCCACTGAGGAAGCAGAGTCTGGGGACCCGTGGTGGTCTCGCCTATCTCTGGGGCTGAGATCGCCGAGGTAGTCACAAAGCTCCTCGGTGGCAAGGCCCGGGTGGATGAGGTCCACCCAGAGTTCCTCAAGGCTCTGGATGTTGTGGGGCTGTCTTGGTTGACACGTCTCTGCAACATCGCGTGGACATCGGGGGCAGTGCCTCTGGACTGGCAGACTGGGGTGGTGGTTCCTCTTCTAAAAGGGGACCGGAGGGTGTGCTCCAACTATAGGGGATCACACTCCTCAGCCTCCCCGGGAAGGTCTTTTCGGGGGTCCTGGAGAGGAGGGTCCGCAAGATTGTCGAACCTCGGATTCAGGAGGAGCAGTGTGGTTTTCGTCCTGGTCGTGGAACTGTGGACCAGCTCTATACCCTTAGCGTGGTCCTGGAGGGTGCATGGGAGTTCGCCCAACCAGTCTACATGTGCTTTATGGACTTGGAGAAGGCGTTCGACCGCGTCCCTCGGGGAGTCCTGTGGGGGGTGCACGAGAAAAATGGTCGGAAAGTACATCGACGTCCACGGAGTTTTCGGTCTATGTTTTTTTCCTGCTCGACGGTGAGTTTACGTCCATTTTGAGAAGATGAGCGTCGAGTGAAAGCGGTTAGCGGGCTAATTTAGCTGCTAACTTCTGATGTACTGCCTTGTGATTGTAGCCGTTAGCTATGTAGCCGTTAGCTATGTAGCCGTTAGCCATTAGCTGTGTAGCCACTAGTATAACTGCCAGGGTGAGTGTAATATGTGATTGGAGCTAACAGTGAGCCACTGATTTGGTTAGCCAGACAAAATGGTTAGCTATCTAGTGTGTGTGTGTGTGTGTGTGTGTGTGTGTGTGTGTGAGTGAGGAAGAATAAAAGAGGGAAATTCGCCATATTTGATCATTTATCCAAATGATTGATGGGAAAAAGGATTAGATTGATTTATTTTTGATACTTTTTTGTTTTATATTGGATAAATAGACCTGTAAAGGAAAGAAAAGAGTAAATATATTTTTTTGAGAAACTATTTCAACTTAAGAAAGTTATATTTATTTTTTTTATTTATTTTTAATTAAAGATTCATGACCTGTAGAGGTTTTATTTTATTTTACTGAACAGATTGAATGTGACCTGTTTCTTAGGTCAGGTTTTTTGTGGAGTTTGATTCACTGCCGATTGATGTGAGAGAGAAGCATCATCAACGCCAGTATAGATAAGAGACCAGTGGTGACTGAGAGGCTTCGGGCATTTCGCTGGAGAGACGGATCCACTGAGTCAGATTTCTAGCCAGAGCTGAAGACAACGGAACACACCTTCATGCTGGACCAGAGCTGAGGACCCTGGACTTCACTTTGGTTGACAGCGGTGTGGTAGGGCATTGAAAGAACACTCAAATTAAAGAACACTGAAATTAAAGGGCCCCAAAGAAATAAAAATTGAGCTCGAAGAAAAGGGGGAAAAAAAGACTGACATAAAGACACAACTGACTGACTATACACACGGACATTTTATTTTGTTTTACTTCGTGCGCTTTGTTATTTTCTATCTTTAGTATACAAATTCATTCTCATGTTGTTTCTGTGTTTGAGAATACATACACACATATACTTGAGAACTACAATTTGTGTGAGTGTGGCTAGTATTGATGTACTCCCCTGGGCTCCCTGAGCGATTTCCTAGTCTTCTGCAATTGGTCCCATCCTAGAACTGAAACCGACACCTAATTCTGTACATCCTTTTCAGACAGGGGTTACACCAGCACCGTACAAAGTAAGACTGCAGTCACCACGTCTTGTTTAAGTCACATTTAACTGCATGTTGGTGCACCCTGTTAGCTCTTCTGGTAGAGTGTGCACCCCATGTACAAAGGCTCAGTCAAACCATGAATACATTTCAACTACAACCTCACAGCAGGAACAAAAAACGACTGTTGCAGCTCTGTTTGGTAACATCATGGTCAACAGGGTCCAACCTAAGATGGTCTCCTCCCTCAAACCAAAAGAGAACAAGACAAAAACATTCCTGATTTTTACTCAAAACTAGACTTTATGACCTTTTACTTTTTATATGTTTGTGTTTTAGTTTTATATTGGAAATGAAAATAATCAGCAGATTGTCGAATTTTCATTGTTTAGTCTCATTTTGTTTGCTCTTTCAGGAGATAGTGGTCTGCAGGAGGGTCTAGATGAACATAATATCAGTCTGAGGAGGAGATTTGAATGTATGACTGAAGGAACGGATGAAACAGGAAGTGGAACCCTCCTCAACAGGATCTACACTGAGCTCTACATCACAGAGGGACAGAGTGAAGAGGTTCATACCCAACATAAGGTGAGGCAGCTTGAGACAGCTTCCAAGACAAAGACCCTCCATGACACTCCGATAAAATTCCATGACATCTTTAAAGCCTTACCCGACCAACAGAGACACATCAGAGTCGTTCTGACGAACGCGCGCTGGCGTTGGAAAACCTTCTCAGTGCTGAAGTTCACTCTGGACTGGGCAGAGGGCTTGGAAAACCAAGATGTCAGTCTGGTTGTTCTGCTTTCATTCAGGGAGCTGAACTTGATCAAAGATGAGCGGTACAGTCTTCTCAACCTGCTCCATGTTTTCCATCAAACATTACAGAAGGTCACAGCAGAGAAGCTCGCTGTCTGTAAACTTCTGTTCATCCTTGATGGCCTGGATGAAAGTAGACTATCATTGGATTTCAAGAACAAGAAGGTCATATCTGATGTCACACAGAAGTCATCATTCAACGTGCTGTTGACAAACCTCATCAACGGGAATCTCTCATCTGGATAACTTCCAGACCTGCAAGAGCCAATCAGATCCCTCCTAAATGTGTTGACAGGGTAACAGAAGTACGAGGCTTCACTGACGCCCATGAGGAAGAGTACTTCAGGAGGAGAGTCAGCGATAAAGAAACATCCAGCAAAATCATCTCACACATCAAGACCTCCAGGAGCCTCCACATCATGTGTCTGATCCCAGTCTTCTGCTGGATCACTGCTACAGTTCTGGACCACATGTTGACCACAGACCAAAGAGGAGAGCTGCCCAAGACCCTGACTGACCTGTACTCACACTTCCTGCTGGTTCAGACAAAGAGGAAGAAGCAGAAGTATGATGAGGGACATTAGACAAGTCCACTGGAGCTGACAGAGGCAGACAGGGAGATTCTTCTGAAGCTGGGGAGGCTGGCATTTGAACAGCTGAAGAAAGGAAACATCATGTTCTACAAGAAAGACCTGGAGAAGTTTGGTCTGGATGTCACAGAGCCCTCGGTGTACTCAGGAGTTTGTACAGAGATCTTTAAAAGAGAGCGTGTGATCTTCAAGTCTACTGCATTGTTCATCTGAGTATTCAGCAATTTCTGGCTGCAGTCTACCTGTTCCACTGTTACACCAACAGCAATTCCCCCTGATTCATCGCTGGATGTCTTCCTGATGGATGAAATGATGAAATCCCTTGAAAGTAAAAATGGTCACCTGGTCCTGTTTGTCCACTTCCTTCATGGCCTCTCTCTGAAGTCCAATCAGAGACTCTTAGGAGGCCTGCTGGATCAGACAGACAACAGTCCAGAAATCACCCAGAGAGCCATCAACAACCTGATGAAGAAAAAGACAAATATCTCTCCTGACAGAAGCATGAACATCTTCCAGATGTGATTGACATTAGAAAGTAATGTAAAGCTGCACACAAGCCCATGACTGAGGGAAGTACATCTGAGCAGCTGCCTGTAAATCAAAATGTGACACATCACAGTCATTTGGACATTTTTGTCTAAAGCAATCCAATTCAATTTTTCAATTCAATTTTATTTATATAGCTCCAAATCATAACAGAAGTTTATGACACTTAAGAGCAGGTCTAGACTGTATTTTTTTATAGCATTATTTATAGAGACTCAACAGTTCTTACCACGAGGAAGCACTTGGCAGCAGTGGCAAAGAAAAACTTTCAAACCACAAACCTTGTGATCTATATCTGACCGGCTCTGGCTGATCAACTGATCACCCGAGCTACAGCTGCTCATGTTAATGGGCACTGTGATATAAATGCATAGAGTCTATTTTTATGATACAGTATCAGATTTAATTTTATTTTAATGTTATATTATCTGTGTTCACAGACTTTCTGGATGTGGACTTTCAGCGTCTCACTGTGAAGTCGTGGCCTCATCTCTCCAACCCCTCCCATCTGGGAGAGCTGGACCTGAGTGACAACAAGCTGCAGGATTCAGGAGTGAAGCTGCTGTGTGCTGGATTGGGGAGTCCAAACTGTGGACTGCAGAGTCTGAGGTCTGTTCATGTGTTTTGATCTGTTTATATTTACCAAATTTAAGTCCAGAACACACATTTTATATTTCCTTCATTTCACTGTTTTCCTGTTTTTTTTTTTCAGCACAAATCACAACAACTCTTTGTCATTCAATTAATTACCCTCAGTGGTTTGGCTCTGAATTTAGTCTGTACCTTCCTGAACAAACGTACCTGCAGTGTATTATTTGTCAGCTGTGTGTTGATAGAGGTGACAGTGGTGATGAGGACAGCCTAAATCTGTGGTTTGAAATGAGAGCATCAGAAGTGCTGAACACGAGTTAAGAGGGTTGATTCTTCTGTATTTATTTAAATTATTATTGATTTCATAAAGTCTTTTAAAAGTATCAATTTTGGAAATTATTATATCAATCATAGTATTTTAGTACTAGTCTAAAATAAATGATCAATATATATTCTTGAAATTGTAACTATTATACATGTAATATATATCTAGAATTGTATTTCAGATATCTGAAATACAATTTTAACTCTGAACATTATATTTGTAAAAGTGACCTATTGTAACTAGTCACAATTGATTTTTAAATATATAAAAAAGAATTTCCACAGGTCAAAATGTCATTATACATCTTCAGTGACCTCAACATGACCTCAAATTGTTTTTTAAATAAACTACAAGAAACAAAACAAACAAAAAAACTAAATTTCAGTCCTCCTCAAATTTACAACGACCTGCCCGAGGAGAACTCTGTTAAATCAGTTCTTAAAATTAATTTTTACAGGCGTGTTTACTATTTAGTTATTAGTTATTATTATTTAGTTACTTAACTATCTCTTTTCTATCCTTTCATCTCTTTATTGTTTATTGTTATTTATTGTCTTTCCATCTATATTTTATTCTTTTACTGTATAATTTATCTATAATTTCTTTTATCCTCTCTCTTCATTTATGGCATTGAGTCTGTTATGTTTGACCTTTTACTTTTCATATTACCTGTGTGGCCAACTTCTGGGTCAGCTGCTCTGTAAAGGACTTTTTGTTTTTTAAAGGTGCTATAGAAAATAAAGTTACTTGTTGAACGTTTGACATGTTGAATTCCACGAGAATTTCCGCGAGTACAAACTAAATGTCTACTTGTCAGCCCGACTGATGAAATGTTCAAAGTCCACATTTAAAAGTAATACTACTTTGCCTTGTAATAGTTACTTTGATATGCAGTAATTGATGAGGTAATTCAATTACTTTTGAGAGAAGTAACTAGTGTACTAATAACTGTAACTAATGACTAATTTTCAGTAACTTGCACATCACAGGAGGTCAGACACATATGACGTGAAAGTTGTGCTGACTGCAGACATCAGGCTGATCCACACTGATATCTGAATGCTAAAGTCTATTTTCTTCTTCTGTGGTTTAGTCCACTGACTGTGGCAGAGCAATGTTGAGCTACACATTTCAAACCTGAATATAACAAGAAAAATCTACACTGGATAATTAAATAGATAAATAAATAAACTCTATTTTAACTATCACACAATAACAAATGTATTTTACGAAGCTGCGTGACGTCTCTGTTTAATAAAGTTACATTATTTATTCTTTATTCAGACTGAGGAGCTGCATTTTGTCAGAGATCAGCTGTGCTTCTCTGGCCTCAGCTCTGAAGTCCAACCCCTCCCATCTGACAGAGCTGGAGCTGAGTGACAACAAGCTGAAGGATTCAGGAGTGAAGCTGCTGTCTGATCTTGTGGACAGTCCACACTACACACTGCAGACTCTGAGGTCAGTAGAGGGTTGCAGTCAGTCCATGCTGGTTTCATGTATCAAAGCACAGATCCAGTATTTCCTGTAAACCTCCAACCGTCTCATCAGCTGCTTTCCTCAGTGAAGCTGTGAGAGGAGAACGTGACAGGCTTCAGGGTTGGACAGAAAGACAGACAGAGAGAACAGTCAGCCAAGCAGATGAGCCAGAAGCTCGTTATGATCATGTGTTTGAGTCGATGTGAAGACGACTGTTGTTTTGTTCATGTCTACAGGAAATAAAGCTGATTACAGCTGACAGCATTACAAGATGTACAGAGACAGTGGTCGTCGTTCATCAGATCTGATCTCAAAGTGTTTGTTCCCTCATTTCAACACTAAAGAACTGATCAATTCATCTTTGTCACAGCTCTCAGATCAGTCTACTGAAGCCTGCAAAGAACCATCATTACATTTAGTAACCACATGGTCTTTCTACAGACCAGAACCTCTGCTGAAGTCCAGTAACCACAGCTGATGATTTGCTCTTCAGTCTTTGTCTGAACATGTAGGACCTCCAACATCACATGTATGATGTCTGTTGTCTGTCTTCTCTCATCAGCTTGTGGTGATCTCTGTCAGAGTGTGAGTGATGAGAAAGGTGTTTGTGTTGAGATCAGCTGAGTCCTGATGATCCGTGACACTGACCACTCCAGCGCCCTGTGACCCTGATGAGGATAAGTGGTTACAGAAAATGGATGGATTGATGGACGTTCGCATCTCCTGGACAACAGTGATCGTGTTTCCACCAATTTGATTTATTGATTTCAAGGACAAAGTGATCAACTCTGACCCGATGCCAGACATTAAGAATTCTTTTAGAAATAGACAATTATTCTTTCTGGTGGCCTTGTTTGTTTATTTCACTCATATAGAGGCATCAGTATTAAAATGAGATTCTTTCATAACCAGTTAAGTCCTTCTGTACAAACAAACATTTTAACATATTGAGCTGACCTACTGTAGGAGCCAATATGAGTTTTTGTTGATTATTTTGTTTTTCCCAATGGTGTGTATGTGAGTGAATGTATGTGGTGAGTTACGGGTGTGTCTAGCCCCATCTGGTGGGCCCCTGGAAGGACGGTGAAGCCAGAGAGGCAGAGAAGGCCATAAGACCCAGCAGGACTGCAGCCAGCAAGGGTGTGGCTGGGAAAGAGGCAACAGGTTCTTGACCGTGCTGGACCTGCAGTGCCTGTTGTAATGTGTTATGATCAAATTTCATTTGCTTGCAATAAACGGTCAGAAGGGACCGACTGGAACCCTGTTATCTAGTCATCATTCAAACTGCACGTGTCAAACCTAAGTTAAAACCAGCCACTAAAAGGAGTGAAATTGTGACTACAATTAGGTTGAAAAATGCCGATGATGATGTGTTTATTCATGGAACCCACGAAAATCTCACATGGTCTAAAAGCTTCATTTTAGGCCAGTAAAGGTTTTTAACTTCTAAGCAACGATGTTTTTAGTTTAGGGTCGTTATTCTTATTTTTAAAGTTAATGTACTGATGATTTTTGGTCATTTCGTTGTCTTTTCTGTGTTGTGTAGAAGAATTTGAGAGACTAGCTGACCTGCTCTGCCTGGAGGACCTGAGGTTTCTTGGTAATCCTCTGGAGGACAAGGAAAGCGCTCAGGGAACCTGGAGAGACAATGTCTCCAAAAGACTTCCTCAACTGAAGAAACTCGATGGTAAGAGTGTTTAAAGCTAACGTTAAATAATTAACTAAACCAATATCTAACTATTCCCATACAATTCAAAGGCATGTTGAAAATGTGGTAACACTTCACTGGTCCTCTGAATAATTTCCAATAATTATTTTAAATGAATTACCAGCATAATCTAGAGAGTCAGCTGAACATGACATGTAAAATCTGACTACAGGTGAACATACAGTTTAGTAAATATATAGATAAAAAGTTCCCAAAGGGACTGCAGATTAACTTGAAATCTGCACTGACACTAAAGTTCCTAGAAAAGAAATCATGAAATGTTACCAGCATGGCTTGTAGGTCTGTGAAATGAAGAGGAGAAGCCATAAAAAGACACATTTTTATATTGTCAGTTACAGTACAAGGTGCATGAGAGCAATAAGTCGTTGCTTTGACGATTTCATCGATGATCTCTTTCCAGGCAACCTAATCATCAGACAGGAAGTGGCTGAAGGAGGGAACTGAGATGCATGACGGCCTACAGAACTACAACCCTCTTCCCTTAGAGTCTTCCCTCTTTAAAGTTTTATGTGGTTTGTCGTGGTGCTTTCGTTTACTGAAAATGATTTTGAACTTTATTGTAGAATAACAAGCACAAAATGACCAACAGAGTCTTAGAGTCTGTTAAATTGAAAATGCTTCAGGCCAACCAGAAAGTTGTTTTGATAAAACCTTACTACTACTACTACTACTACTGACCTTACTGCCTCCATAGTTTCCACATTGTTCCTGTTCTTTAACATGGTTAATGCATAAAGCATATTCTCATCAATTACCAACGTCTGTGTAAAATGACTTTTATGTTTTAAATTATTTTAGGCATGTTTGTACATAGTTGTGAGATGTTTATGGTTTATAAATAAAGCTCAACGAGACTATTGCGCGAGAAGCCCTGGAGCGCAGCCGTCGGGCAGAAGAACTTGCCGAGTGTAAGAAAAGGGAACTGAGAGCTCGCACGGAAGAGGTTTTGAAAAAGACTGGACCGTGAGACAGAGGCCCAATTACTGCAGCTAGAGGAGCAGAGAACCGAGCTTGCTCGTCTTGAATTGGAAGAGAAGAGGCGCCAAAGGAAGACTGAGCAGGCCGAGAAGTTCAGACAGCTCCAGATACCCAAACAAATAGTTTCGGACAAACTGGCAGCCTTTAAAGATGAGCAGGCTTTTAACGTGTCTCTGAGAGAGGAGCAGAGACTTTAAAGGGATGTGGCATTAATTGAGGCTGAACGTGCAAAGCAGCCTGCAATAGAAACAGAGTGGAAGGCTGAAGTACTTGAGTCCATTGCTGCCCACAGACAAAGTGTGACGTGGGAGAAGGAGACCAAAGAAAGAGAAGAGCGTCAGAGGGCTGTGGAGGAACGGCAGGCTCAAATAGCAGAACACCGGCTTTTCTTGGAGCACCAGAGATTGAGGGCTCAAGAAAGCAAAGAAAAACACATGCAACTGATCAGGGACAATGAAATGATGGCGGCTGAAAAACGTGCTCGCCTCGAGCAGCAAAGAAAGGAAGAGCATGATGCTGCAGTGAGGAAGGCCGAAGAGGAACAACGGAGGGACGAAAGACTCCAGCAACATGTTGATGGTGAACTTCAGAAGGCCACAGAGGTGCTTCACCAACACCGTGGCAGGGTCATCCTGAGGCCCACCCACAAACTCCCGCCCATGCACCTCCAGCCCCGTCCTCCCACACGCGCCCCGCAGCGAGCCCCATCTGCGTCCCTACCCCCAGCCATCTCCAGCCCCGTCCTCCCACACGCGCCCCGCAGCGAGCCCTGTCTACGTCCCCGCTACCACCGGACGGGTCCCAGCCTTTAGCAGTGAGGGGTCCAGTTACGTCACGGCACTTACCCTGGAGCCACTGCCCAGATTAGGCCGGCCGAGACAGCAGAGTAACCGGACCACAATCCGTTATCTTCAACCGACAGGCCAGTACCAGGTGTCCTCCTCATACAGCCGCTTCCCCCCCATCTGAACACACACACACACAGATGACAGGATTGTCAGGTTCTGGTTCAGGCTAGACCTGCGTGCATCCTGTCTTCATATATGTTAGGGTTTTCTCCAGGTGCTCTGGTTTGCCCACTTTTAAAATATCTTAAAAGAAAAAAACCCCACTTGAACACACGTGTACACACACACACACTGATATATGAATGAATCGATTATAAGCATATATAGATGACAGGATTGCCAGGTTCTGGTGTAGGCCAGCTGAGTAGTGTGCATCCTGTCTTCATATATGTTAGGGTTTTCTCCAGGTGCTCTGGTTTCCTCCCTTGGATATATTCACAGAAAAAACATAAATAATCGATTCCCCTCCTAATCATGTCACCATCAGTAAACATCTGGATCCAAATAAAAAAATCATAATCATAAAATTTTTACTTCTTTGTCTCTCTCTCTGTCAGCAACAAGAAATGTACATTGTATGGTAGAGGTCTGTCATTTTCCCCCACTATTTTTGAATAAAGAAAAAAAAAATAACTCCACCATAATCATCCCTGTCTTTTTAATCTTAAGGATGCTCCAAGATTCTGTTGTGACAATGAATATGACCCACAGTGTATCATGGAAAGTGACAAAGACATTGCAGGAGTTACCACTGAGTGACAACATTCAGTTTAAGTATTGAAATAATGCCATATCAAAACTAAAAACTGAGACCTACTCAGCTTTTACTACCAGAGATGGAGGCTGCTTTCCCACGGGAAGTGTGCTAAAGATTTCGTAGGAAAGACTGACTGGGTCATGGCAATTTTTCCACTTAAGCTCAATTTTTCCACTTAAGCTCTAATTTTATGTTAATGATCACCACGTGACATCACGCAATCTCGTTTTAGGACTGTAACAAGCACAATATGGATGCTACAGCTAGCAGTATTATTGGTATTGTTCAGCCCTATATGTTTGAGCCACCAGAACCACAATCTATACCGTTAAGGCTTCTATACCGCTGCGCTGGGGCGGAGTTATGCTAATTTTATGTTAATGATCACCGCGTGACGTACCACGGCCTCGTTTTAGGACCGCCCACAAAATCCTGGACTGAAAACTGGTGAAAAACTGTTTGAACCTCTAACTCCATATTTCAGTAATACATCGTTCAAAGTGTTTTCACATGTTTTCAGCAACTATTGTCCAACATATTTATTGTGTTTTGAAAAGAACACATGGAATTGCCTTTACACGGATTTAAGAAAATAGAACAGGAAAGGGCCAAACATGAAAATATGAAATATGAAAACATGATAAAGCTAAAAAATGAAGAAGCTCAGATGAGAGAGCATCAGGAGCTTCTGAACAAAAGACTCCAAGCCCAGTATGTAGCTCAAGCTCAGCTTAGACAAATTTCAGAAAAGGAGCTTGAGAAGAGATCACATTCAGACGACCTGACGAGGACTATATTAAGACAGCTGATATCCATCAGCTTTACCAAAACAGTATCGTTAGGGACCTGAACAGCAGAGTCATTAACAGGATCCACTGCGACATAGGAAATAACCGCCTGATTGAACTTAAAGTCCGTGTAAAGTCAAAATAAATTTGTGTTCTGAGTTTGTCAGACTAAAGAAGAAAGTGTTATTAACCACCCAGCCAAATTTGAATGATCAAAAATGACGACAAGTTAATGAAATTAGGTGTCAAAATCAGGTAAAATGAGCAGTATTCTCAGCTCCAGGACTGTGGGGCGTGTCCACTAAATGCGCCGAAGCCACGCCCCATGCTAATTTTATGTTAATGATCACCACGTGACATCACGCGATCTCGTTTAGGACTGTAACAAGCCCAATATGGATGCTACAGCTAGCAGTATTATTGGTATTGTTCAGCCCTATATGTTTGAGCCACCAGAACCACAATTTATACCGTTAAGGCTTCTATACTGTTGCGCTAGGGGTGGAGTTATGGTAATTTTATGTTAATGATCACCGCGTGACATACCACGGCCTCGTTTTAGGACCGCCCACAAAATCCTGGACTGAAAACTGGTGAAAAACTGTTTGAACCTCTAACTCTACATTTCAGTAATACATCGTTCAAAGTGTTTTCACATGTTTTCAGCAACTATTGTCCAACATATTTATTGTGTTTTGAAAGAACACATGGAATTGCCTTTACACGGATTTAAGAAAATAGAACAGGAAAGGGCCAAACATGAAAATATGAAATATGAAAACATGATAAAGCTAAAAAATGAAGAAGCTCAGATGAGAGAGCATCAGGAGCTTCTGAACAAAAGACAAAAGCCCAGTCTGTAGCTCAAGCTCAGCTTAGACAAAACTCAACGAGAGTATTGCACGAGAAGCCCTGGAGCGCAGCCGTCGGGCAGAAGAACTAGCCGAGTGTAAGAAAAGGGAACTGAGAGCTCGCACGGAAGAGGTTTTTGAAAAAAGACTGGACCGTGAGAGAGAGGCCCAATTACTGCAGCTAGAGGAGCAGAGAACCGAGCTTGCTCGTCTTGAATTGGAAGAGAAGAGGCGCCAAAGGAAGACTGAGCAGGCTGAAAAGTTCAGACAGCTCCAGGTACCCAAACAAATAGTTTCGGACAAACTGTCAGCCTTTAAAGTCCGTGTAAAGTCAAAATAAATTTGTGTTCTGAGTTTGTCAGACTAAAGAAGAAAGTGTTATTAACCACCCAGCCAAATTTGAATGATGAAAAATAACGACAAGAGCGAACCACATGCATCCCCGTAGCGAACCCCATCTATATCCCCGCGTCGCTGGACGGGTCCCAGCCTTTAGCAGTGAGGGGTCCAGTTACATGGCAGCACTGGAGCCACTGCCCAGATTAGGCTGGCCGAGACAGCAGAGTATCCAGACCACGATCAGTTATCTTCAACCGAAAGGCCAGTACCAGGTATCCTCCTCATACACCCGCTTCCCCCCTGATCTGAATACATGTGACACACACACACACACACACACACACACACACACACACACACACACACACACAGATGACAGGATTGCCAGGTTCTGGTTCAGGCCAGACCTGTGTGCAACCTATTTTCATATATGTTAGGGTTTTCTCCAGGTGCTCTGGTTAGATATATTCACACAAAAACAAAAACATAAATAATCGATTATTCCTCTTGATCATATCACCATCAGTAAACATTTTGATCCCATGAAAAAACAACACACAAATAAAATAAAAATCTTAATCATAAAGTTTTATTTCTTTCTCTCTCCTGTCAATAACAAGAAATGTACATTGTATGGTAGAGGTCTGTCACCCCCACTATTTTTGAAAACAAACAAACAAAAACTCCACCATAGTCATCCCTGTCTTTTAATCTTAAAGATGCTCCAAGATTCTGTTGTGAGAATAAATATTGAAATAACACCCACCCTATCAAAACTAAAAACTGAGACCTACTCAGCTCTTACTACCAGAGACAGAGGCTGCCTTCCCGCGGGAAGTGTGTTGAAGATTTCGTAGGAACGACTGAATCGGTCATGGCAATTTTTCCACTTGCTCTAAATCTCCTGCTCTTTTCTGACACTATCCGGAGATGTATTAAATCATAAAATGAATGTGCTGTGTCATCAGAGATTAACCAACCCGCTACCCCAGCCACCTCCAACTCCGTCCTCCCACATGCATCCTCGCAGCTAGCTCCATCACTTCCACCGACAGCTCCTGCCCAAAACATTTTAAGGTACACCTTTTAGCAGTGAGTAATATACGGCTGTCACAGTCACATTACGTACATAATAATTTACTACTGCATTTTTATTATTAGTAGTCTTTTCACTTTTTTAATTTTGTTTTTATTTTAGTGCATACTCTTGGCAGTAACTTTGCATAATCTACTGGAATGTTCAATTATATGACAAATGAATGCAGGAAGCCATTTAAATTGCCTTGTTTTCAAATGTGTAATAAAATAAACAATAGAATTAACTGGCCTCGTGACAACTCATGAATTTGTTTCGCACTCTTATCCTTTCATCCATCCGCCTGTCCATCTAACTACGAGCAATTCCCGGGAAAAACACTTACCGTTATTCTAGAAAACTCCCGTAGCGCTATAGAAATGCCGTCTAATGTCAGTCTGGCTGTGTTTGTTTTATCAATAATTCAATTATTGATGATCAGGAGGAGAATTAGAATTGCGAGATAGAGAGAAATGAGAAGATGCGCTGCTCTTCTAAGACTAGCAAGACGTCGTGTGAGTGATAGCCTACTTTTTAGCGCCTTTTAATTAGAGTAGATATCATTTTCTTTAATTCTCTGAACAATAAACAATCCTCCATCAAACTACACCCCCTGCTGACTCCCTGCTGGAGCTGAGCATAGAGCCAATTGGTTTTCATAGCCTACCACAGTGCTTTTGTCAAACAGTGGTATTGTCACTTTTCACTCAGCTTTTAGTCACACACTGTACTAGCCATCATTAATAAATGGCGAATTAAGCTTTACTTATTAAACGATCTATTTACATTTTCTAGATAAAGCTGCAACCATCTCTATTACTTAAGTTTAAATATTAATCCTTGATTGATGAATCCATGTTTCCACATTGTTCCTGTCCTTTATATTTGTTCTTTCTATATTTTTACAGAGGGCTTTGTTTCGAAATCAGACTAAATTTATACCACATTTAATTAATTACCCATACATGTGAATTTGTGCCGCTACGAGTGCAATATTTAAGTGATTATAACAACTTTAAAATGATTCAGCTGGGGTGGTGTTTAGCTCAGTTGGTAGAGCAGCCGCCCCATGTGAACATGTCTGCGATTCCAGCAGTCAATCCCCTCAGTGTACACCTGATTTTCTCCATATAGACAAACTAGAAAATATCTTTTATCCACAAGTGATGGGTGGGTGGAGTGGGAGACTTTCACGTGGTAAGTATCAGCTGTCTAGCCAGGAGAGTTACAAAAGCTACAAAGTTCTTTTCTGTGATTTGATATTCTAGGCGTGAGGGTGACTCCTGACAGGGCAGTGATTGCAGATGGTGTGGCAGAGACAGAGGTAATTTGCCAAATTGTATTGAAGATTTACAGCCAAAAATGATGCAAAGAAGGGCACGCCCAAAGCATATGGAAGTCAGTCATAAATAGATGAATACATAGATAAAAGATACTTTAAAGACAATAGTGATGCATATTGTCTTGCTGCCTGTTGTCAGTGTTGTTTGAGGTCATTATGTGGTGCATTGAGTTCGATTAACTGTTGAACGACATTATAAAATGATGAATAACTCAGTACTGAGAAGTGTGTATAATCAGTAGTACAAAAATATAAATTATGATCTTTTTAGTGCCTTTTGTTATTATTATAACACATTCACAGCCCTGTACATGAAAAGTGAACTGAAACAATCTCTCATTTATTTTAATTAGCTTTCACTTTGATGCAATACTAAAGTTTGATCACTGGAGGGCGGTATTACAATGCTATATAAATACGTGAAACCTTTGCTGTCGAGATTCTGCAAGAAAAGAGTCACAAATCAAAACACCAGGAAACTAAATAAGTATGTTTTGTTTGTTTCTTATATAACTGCGCATGCGTAGGCTACCCCTCAGTGCCATATCAACCGGAAAAGACATCGTCCAGCAACTCATCATCATCATCATCATCATCATCAACTATCCTCCGTTAACATGGTGAGTGTTTGTGTTGTCGGTTCATTTGTTTCGTTGCTGTTTCGTTGCAGTGACTGTAGTTGACGTTACACGCAACATTGTTGTCGCTGTGAGCTAAATTCAGCTTTAACTTAAATTAGCTACTGTAGTTAACTGTAGTTTAACTTCAGTCTAACCGTTAAATATCCGGCTAACGTTTAACGGTTTGTCCTGCCCTCAAAATGTTGTGTTGGGACGGAGAGGATTAGTTCGAGTGATGAAAACTGAAGATTATAATAATGACAGTGTATACTGAGAGATGTGTAACTTAGTAAAAGTGTGTGTTTAATGTAACACGGTTGACATTTGACAGCATAATCCAGCCTCTTCCTGTCTAATTGTATGTGATGATAATGTGTCTCCAGGACAAACCAACGACCGTGAAACAAGCGATCGCCAAATGGGTGAGTGGCATACATTCATTTTCATTGTCCATAACCTCTAACCCTTTGGGGAGGGCTGGAGCCAATCCCAGCTGGCATTGGGTGAGAGGCGGGTACACCATGGACAGGTCGCCAGTTCATCACAGGGCTGACACACAGAGACAACTTCACGCTCACATTCACATCTATGGGAAATTTAGACTCACCGATTAACCTGCATGTCACTGGAGAGAACCCATGCAGACAAGGGGAGGACATGCAAACTCCACACAGAGAGGTCCCAGCACCAGACACAGAAGGGATTCAAATCCACAACCTTCTTGCTGCCAGGCTGCCCAACAAATGGCATACAGACAGCTAAAAACTCATACAGAACACCAGGAAATATGGAGAATTATTATTATTATTATTTGTGTTTGTATCATGCGTGACTGGAAGTTTATTGTGTAGTTACATAATACAACTTTTTCTCAGCAGCCATTTTGACATTGTGTAGTTATATAATCTGTGTGTGTGTGTGTACAGGAGAAAAAATCAGGGCAGACAGCGAGTGAGGCTAAAGAGGTATTACTGTATGGTCAGATTCCTCCTCTAGAGAAGCTGGATGCTTCTCTCTCCACACTCAGCAACTGCAGTGAGTCCTGTCACGATACACTGCTTCAACAAGTTGTCATATATTGGTTGATATGTTTAATATGTTCTACAGCTTTTGACACTTTCTGGAGGTATAGATGAATGAATGATTTTTCATAATAAACACATTGGTGTCTCTTGACTAGAATGGACACACACCGTTTGATGCACTGTAAAGGTGTGAGTTACATTCAAGCTCCTTCATCAAGCAGTGGGCCAGCTGTGTGCCATGACTGTTTGAGAATAAGACTAATGTCTCTGTAAAAAAGAATTATTATTTATATTAAACAACTCCTTCATTCAGCTTTTATTTGATCAAAGTTCCTGTTTATTTTTACCATGACAGTGAAACCTGAATTGCGTGCCTGACACACTTAACCTCGTAAGAAACTCCTGTGCACATGATGAATGTAAATATGCACATTAAGGAGTTCTGAACTATAGGATTTGGTTTACACGTCCTTAAATGTCTCGTTTTGTCCAAAACCCAAAGAGGTACATTTTACTGTCTGGACTGAAGAAACCAAAAATATTCATATTTAAGAAGCTGAAATCAGAGAATTTGGACATTTAAAAAAATATATATATATTGGCGATTCATTCAATAGTTGACAACTAATGGAATAACTGACTAATGGGTGCTGCTCTACTCTTGAGTGTTTTGTTTTACTGAAATTCACACAGTCAGCACCAGAATAATTGACAGAATAAATTCAGGCATTTAATGAGTGGAACCAGGTGAAACAACAGTCAAGTCAGATGATAAGTACACACTGTCTCTAATGTGCATGACTGCTTGTAAACACCAGTGAGGTACACAAATGATAATACATCAGTAGATAAAGTATGTCGACGTTTTCTGCAAAAACTATAAAACGTGAGTTAAGAGCGAGTAACAGCAGCTAATGCAGCGTGTTTAGTCACTAATATCTGATATGTTATGACTGATTTTGTACTGTATCCTCCACAGGAAGCTGTCTCTGAGCACAAACTGCATTGCCAAAATAACCAATCTCAGCAGCCTGAGTGAGTAATGATGACATAAATACACAAACACTCTGTTCACGGATGGAAATGTGGTGTTGTAATGTGATGTTGGATTGTGATGCTTGCAGAGAACCTGAAGATATTGTCATTAGGAAGAAATAATATAAAGACCTTTGATGGGCTGGTAAGTTACATATGAAAAGAATGAACACTAACAAGTGTAATTTTTATTATTATTATTTCTCTCTTTATTGACAGTTTTTAGAACTTTCCGACTTAAAGAAGTTTCAGAAGTGGTTCCACATACTAAATACATACTATGAATGTACATTATTTCATATAAGTTGTGTGTGTGTGTGCGTGTGTGTAGGACGCAGTAGCTGATACATTAGAAGAGTTGTGGATCTCCTACAACTCAATAGAGAAGATGAAGGGAATCCATGGCATGAAGAAACTCAGGGTCCTCTACATGTTGCACAACCTGGTCAAAGAATGGAGTAGGCTGCAACAGTCAACACATGCTGAAATTGAAATAGACATATTGTAGTTAGTATTAGGTTGCAAAATGACAATGATGATGTGTTTATTCATGGAAGCACCGTACCCACAAAATCTCACATGGTCTAAAAGCTTCATTTTAGGCCAGTAAAGGTTTTTTAACTTCTAAACAACGATGTTTTTAGTTTAGGGTCGTTATTCTTATTTTTAAAGTTAATGTACTGATGATTTTTGGTCATTTCGTTGTCTTTTCTGTGTTGTGTAGACGAATTTGAGAGACTAGCTGACCTGCTCTGCCTGGAGGACCTGAGGTTTCTTGGTAATCCTCTGGAGGACAAGGAAAGCGCTCAGGGAACCTGGAGAGACAATGTCTCCAAAAGACTTCCTCAACTGAAGAAACTCGATGGTAAGAGTGTTTAAAAGTGTTTAACTAAACCAATATCTAACTATTCCCATACAATTCAAAGGCATGTTGAAAAATGTGGTAACACTTCACTGGTCCTCTGAATAATTTCCAATAATTATTTTAAATGAATTACCAGCATAATCTAGAGAGTCAGCTGAATATGACATGTAAAATCTGACTACAGGTGAACATACAGTTTAGTAAATATATAGATAAAAAGTTCTAAAAGGGACTGCAGATTAACTTGAAATCTGCACTGACACTAAAGTTCCTAGAAAAGAAATCATGAAATGTTACCAGCATGGCTTGTAGGTCTGTGAAATGAAGAGGAGAAGCCATAAAAAGACACATTTTTATATTGTCAGTTACAGTACAAGGTGCATGAGAGCAATAAGTCGTTGCTTTGACGATGTCATCGATGATCTCTTTCCAGGCAACCTAATCATCAGACAGGAAGTGGCTGAAGGAGGGAACTGAGATGCATGACGGCCTACAGAACTACAACCCTCTTCCCTTAGAGTCTTCCCTCTTTAAAGTTTTATGTGGTTTGTCGTGGTGCTTTCGTTTACTGAAAATGATTTTGAACTTTATTGTAGAATAACAAGCACAAGATGACCAACAGAGTTGGTTTTAGAGTCTGTTAAATTGAAAATGCTTCAGGCCAACCAGAAAGTTGTTTTGATAAAACCTTACTACTACTACTACTACTACTGACCTTACTGCCTCCATAGTTTCCACATTGTTCCTGTTCTTTAACATGGTTAATGCATAAAGCATATTCTCATCAATTACCAACGTCTGTGTAAAATGACTTTTATGTTTTAAATTATTTTAGGCATGTTTGTACATAGTTGTGAGATGTTTATGGTTTATAAATGAAGCTCAACGAGACTATTGCGCGAGAAGCCCTGAGCGCAGCCGTCGGGCAGAAGAACTTGCCGAGTGTAAGAAAAGGGAACTGAGAGCTCGCACGGAAGAGGTTTTTGAAAAAAGACTGGACCGTGAGACAGAGGCCCAATTACTGCAGCTAGAGGAGCAGAGAACCGAGCTTGCTCGTCTTGAATTGGAAGAGAAGAGGCGCCAAAGGAAGACTGAGCAGGCCGAGAAGTTCAGACAGCTCCAGATACCCAAACAAATAGTTTCGACAAACTGGCAGCCTTTAAAGATGAGCAGGCTTTTAACGTGTCTCTGAGAGAGCAGAGACTCGAAGGGATGTGGCATTAATTGAGGCTGAACGTGCAAAGCAGCCTGCAATAGACACAGAGTGGAAGGCTCAAGTACTTGAGTCCATTGCTGCCCACAGACAAAGTGTGACGTGGGAGAAGGAGACCAAAGAAAGAGAAGAGCGTCAGAGGGCTGTAGAGGAACGGCAGGCTCAAATAGCAGAACACCGGCTTTTCATGGAGCATCAGAGATTGAGGGCTCAAGAAAGCAAAGAAAACACATGCAACTGATCAGGGACAATGAAATGATGGCGGTTGAAAACGTGCTCGCCTCGAGCAGCAAAGAAAGGAAGAGCATGATGCTGCAGTGAGGAAGGCCGAAGAGGAACAACGGAGGGACGAAAGACTCCAGCAACATGTTGATGGTGAACTTCAGAAGGCCACAGAGGTGCTTCACCAACACCGTGGCAGGGTCATCCTGAGGCCCATCCACAAACTCCCGCCCATGCACCTCCAGCCCCGTCCTCCCACACGCGTCCCGCAGCGAGCCCCATCTGCGTCCCTACCCCCAGCCATCTCCAGCCCCGTCCTCCCACACGCCCCCGCAGCGAGCCCCATCTGCATCCCTGCTACCCCAGCCATCTCCAGCCCCGTCCTCCCACACGCGCCCCGCAGCGAGCCCTGTCCACGCCCCGCTACCACCGGACGGGTCCCAGCCTTTAGCAGTGAGGGGTCCAGTTACGCCGGCACTTACCCTGGAGCCACTGCCCAGATTAGGCCGGCCGAGACAGCAGAGTAACCGGACCACAATCCGTTATCTTCAACCGACAGGCCAGTACCAGGTGTCCTCCTCATACAGCCGCTTCCCCCCCATCTGAACACACACACACACAGATGACAGGATTGTCAGGTTCTGGTTCAGGCTAGACCTGCGTGCATCCTGTCTTCATATATGTTAGGGTTTTCTCCAGGTGCTCTGGTTTGCCCACTTTTATATATCTTAAAAGAAAAAAACCCCACTTGAACACACGTGTACACACACACACACACACACACACACACACACACACACACACACACACTGATATATGAATGAATCGATTATAAGCATATATAGATGACAGGATTGCCAGGTTCTGGTGTAGGCCAGCTGAGTAGTGTGCATCCTGTCTTCATATATGTTAGGTTTTCTCCAGGTGCTCTGGTTTCTCCCTTGGATATATTCACAG
Organism: Miichthys miiuy; assembly: GCA_036365135.1. Taxonomy (NCBI): domain Eukaryota; kingdom Metazoa; phylum Chordata; class Actinopteri; family Sciaenidae; genus Miichthys; species Miichthys miiuy. The sequence goes on along the minus strand of CM071615.1, from coordinate 6,122,410 downwards.
AAAAACATAAATAATCGATTCTCCTAATCATGTCACCATCAGTAAACATCTGGATCCAAATAAAAAAATCATAATCATAAAATTTTTACTTCTTTGTCTCTCTCTCTGTCAGCAACAAGAAATGTACATTGTATGGTAGAGGTCTGTCATTTTCCCCCACTATTTTTGAATAAAGAAAAAAACAACAACTCCACCATAATCATCCCTGTCTTTTTAATCTTAAGGATGCTCCAAGATTCTGTTGTGAGAATGAATATGACCCACAGTGTATCATGGAAAGTGACAAAAACATTGCAGGAGTTACCACTGAGTGACAACATTCAGTTTAAGTATTGAAATAACGCCATATCAAAACTAAAAACTGAGACCTACTCAGCTCTTACTACCAGAGACGGAGGCTGCTTTCCCACGGGAAGTGTGCTGAAGATTTCGTAGGAAAGACTGACTGGGTCATGGCGATTTTTCCACTTACTGAAAATGTATTGTGGTAGAATACTGCACCATTTATGTGCCAAAAACACTTAATATAAATGTTTTTTAGAGTGTCCTTGATTGATGAATCCATGTTTCCACATTGTTCCTGTCCTTTTATATTTGTTCTTTCTATATTTTTACAGAGGGCTTTGTTTCAAATCAGACTAAATTTATACCACATTTGATTAATTACCCATACATGTGAATTTGTGCCACTACGAGTGCAATATTTAAGTGATTATAACAACTTTAAAATGATTCAGCTGGGGCGGTGTTTAGCTCAGTTGGTAGAGCAGCCGCCCCATGTGTGAAGGCTCAGTCCTTGCTGCGGAAGCCCAGGGTTCGAATTCGACCTGTGGCTCTTTCCTGCATGTCATTCCCCATCTCTCTCTCCCCACATTCCTGTCACTCTTCAAGCTGTCTCTGTCAAAATAAAAAGCTTGAAAAGGCCAAAAAAAAAAAAATCTAAAAAAAAAAAGATTGATACTGATACTCTCCATTCCTCAACCCCATGAAGGAAATCTTTTTCTCAAGGAGATGGAAACGTGATCAGATGCCCATCTTAGACACAACGCATGATGGATATCTGAACATGTCTGCGATCCCAGCTGCGATTCCAGCAGTCGATCCCCTCAGTGTACACCTGATTTTCTCCATATAGACAAACTAGAAAATATCTTTTATCCACAAGTGATGGGTGGGTGGAGTGGGAGATTTTCACGTGGTAAGTATCAGCTGTCTAGCCAGGAGAGTTACAAAAGCTACAAAGTTCTTTTCTGTGATTTGATATTCAAGGCGTGAGGGTGACTCCTGACAGGGCAGTGATTGCAGATGGTGTGGCAGAGACAGAGGTAATTTGCCAAATTGTATTAAAGATTTACAGCCAAAAATGATGCAAAGAAGGGCACGCCCAAAGCATATGGAAGTCAGTCATAAATAGATGAATACATAGATAAAAGATACTTCAAAGACAATAGTGATGCATATTGTCTTGCTGCCTGTTGTCAGTGTTGTTTGAGGTCATTATGTGGTGCATTGAGTTCGATTAACTGTTGAACGACATTATAAAATGATGAATAACTCAGTACTGAGAAATGTGTATAATCAGTAGTACAAAAATATAAATTATGATCTTTTTAGTGCCTTTTGTTATTATTATAACACATTCACATCCCTGTACATGAAAAGTGAACTGAAACAATCTCTTTTATTTTAATTAGCTTTCACTTTGATGCAATACTAAAGTTTGATCACTGGAGGGCGGTATTACAATGCTATATAAATACGTGAAACCTTTGCTGTCGAGATTCTGCAAGAAAAGAGTCACAAATCAAAACACCAGAAAACTAAATAAGTATGTTTTGTTTTTTTCTTATATAACTGCGCATGCGTAGGCTACCCCTCAGTGCCATATCAACCGGAAAAGACATCGTCCAGCAACTCATCATCATCAACTATCCTCCGTTAACATGGTGAGTGTTTGTGTTGTCGGTTCATTTGTTTCGTTGCTGTTTCGTTGCAGTGACTGTAGTTGACGTTACACGCAACATTGTTGTCGCTGTGAGCTAAAATCAGCTTTAACTTTAATTAGCTACTGTAGTTAACTGTAGTTTAACTTCAGTCTAACCGTTAAATATCCGGCTAACGTTTTTCTAACGGTTCGTCCTGCCCTTAAATGTTGTGTTGGGACGGAGAGGATTAGTTCGAGTGTTGAAAACTGAAGATTATAATAATGACAGTGTATACTGAGAGATGTGTAACTTAGTAAAAGTGTGTGTTTAATGTAACACGGTTGACATTTGACAGCATAATCCAGCCTCTTCCTGTCTAATTGTATGTGATGATAATGTGTCTCCAGGACAAACCAACGACCGTGAAACAAGCGATCGCCAAATGGGTGAGTGGCATACATTCATTTTCATTGTCCATAACCTCTAACCCTTTGGGGAGGGCTGGAGCCAATCCCAGCTGGCATTGGGTGAGAGGCGGGTACACCATGGACAGGTCGCCAGTTCATCACAGGGCTGACACACAGAGACAACTTCACGCTCACATTCACATCTATGGGAAATTTAGAGTCACCGATTAACCTGCATGTCACTGGAGAGAACCCATGCAGACAAGGGAAGACATGCAAACTCCACACAGAGAGGTCCCAGCACCAGACACAGAAGGGATTCAAATCCACAACCTTCTTGCTGCCAGGCTGCCCAACAAATGGCATACAGACAGCTAAAAACCTCATACAGAACACCAGGAAATATGGAGAATTATTATTATTATTATTATTTGTGTTTGTATCATGCGTGACTGGAAGTTTATTGTGTAGTTACATAATACAACTTTTTCTCAGCAGCCATTTTGACATTGTGTAGTTATATAATCTGTGTGTGTGTGTGTACAGGAGAAAAAATCAGGGCAGACAGCGAGTGAGGCTAAAGAGGTATTACTGTATGGTCAGATTCCTCCTCTAGAGAAGCTGGATGCTTCTCTCTCCACACTCAGCAACTGCGAGTGAGTCCTGTCACGATACACTGCTTCAACAAGTTGTCATATATTGGTTGATATGTTTAATGTGTTCTACAGCTTTTGACACTTTCTGGAGGTATAGATGAATGAATGATTTTTCATAATAAACACATTGGTGTCTCTTGACTAGAATGGACACACACCGTTTGATGCACTGTAAAGGTGTGAGTTACATTCAAGCTCCTTCATCAAGCAGTGGGCCAGCTGTGTGCCATGACTGTTTGAGAATAAGACTAATGTCTCTGTAAAAAAAAGAATTATTATTTATATTAAACAACTCCTTCATTCAGCTTTTATTTGATCAAAGTTCCTGTTTATTTTTACCATGACAGTGAAACCTCGGAATTGCGGCCTGAGACACTTAACCTCGTAAGAAACTCCTGTGCACATGATGAATGTAAATATGCACATTAAGGAGTTCTGAACTATAGGATTTGGTTTACACGTCCTTAACCCCTTAACGCCTGCTGTCACAAGTATGCAACAAACCGCTACAACACCCTAACTGTTTCCTATATCCTTAACAGTAATGTTTGTGTATATTGTGTTGGTGACATGAAAGTGGTCATAATTCTTATTATTGAAAACATGCTTTTGCAGATTTATATAAATAAGTAAGTAAGTTTTTACTGTTATATTACTGTGTTATTGTTATCTTATTATTAACCATTATGCCTGCTGTTGCAAATTTGCAACATACCAAAATTACATACATACTATAATTTCTACACATAAAACATTTTTTTATATACAGCTATATAAATTCAGGCCTTAAGGGGTTAAATGTCTCGTTTTGTCCAAATCCCAAAGAGGTACAGTTTACTGTCTGGACTGAAGAAACCAAAAAATATTCATATTTAAGAAGCTCAAATCAGAGAATTTGGACATTTAAAAAAATATATATATATTGGCGATTCATTCAATAGTTGACAACTAATGGAATAACTGACTAATGGGTGCTGCTCTACTCTTGAGTGTTTTGTTTTACTGAAATTCACACAGTCAGCACCAGAATAATTGACAGAATAAATTCAGGCATTTAATGAGTGGAACCAGGTGAAACAACAGTCAAGTCAGATGATAAGTACACACTGTCTCTAATGTGCATGACCGCTTGTAAACACCAGTGAAGTACACAAATGATTGGCTAATACATCAGTAGATAAAGTATGTCGACGTTTTGTGAGTTAAGAGCGAGTAACAGCAGCTAATGCAGCGTGTTTAGTCACTAATATCTGATATGTTATGACTGATTTTGTACTGTATCCTCCACAGGAAGCTGTCTCTGAGCACAAACTGCATTGCCAAAATAACCAATCTCAGCAGCCTGAGTGAGTAATGATGACATAAATACATAAACAAACTGTTCACGGATGGAAATGTGGTGTTGTAATGTGATGTTGGATTGTGATGCTTGCAGAGAACCTGAAGATATTGTCATTAGGAAGAAATAATATAAAGACCTTTGATGGGCTGGTAAGTTACATATGAAAAGAATGAACACTAACAAGTGTAATTTTTATTATTATTATTTCTCTTTTATTGACAGTTTTTAGAACTTTCCGACTTAAAGAAGTTTCAGAAGTGGTTCCACATACTAAATACATACTATGAATGTACATTATTTCATATAAGTTGTGTGTGTGTGTGTGCGTGTGTTTGTAGGACGCAGTAGCTGATACATTAGAAGAGTTGTGGATCTCCTACAACTCAATAGAGAAGATGAAGGGAATCCATGGCATGAAGAAACTCAGGGTCCTTTACATGTTGCACAACCTGGTCAAAGAATGGAGTAGGCTGCAACAGTCAACACATGCTGAAATTGAAATAGACATATTGTAGTTAGTATTAGTGCAGGAGCCAATATGAGTTTTTGTTGATTATTTTGTTTTTCCCAATGGTGTGTATGTGAGTGAATGTATGTGGTAAGTGACTGGGTGTGTCTAGCCCCATCTGGTGGGCCCCTGGAAGGAGGGTGAAGCCAGAGAGGCAGAGAAGGCCATAAGACCCAGCAGGACTGCAGCCAGCAAGGGTGTGGCTGGGAAAGAGGCAACAGGTTCTTGACCGTGCTGGACCTGCAGTGCCTGTTGTAATGTGTTATGATCAATTTTTATTTGCTTGCAATAAACAGTCAGAAGGGACCGACCGGAACCCTGTTATCTAGTCATCATTCAAACTGCACGTGTCAAACCTAAGTTAAAACCAGCCACTAAAAGGAGTGAAATTGCGACTACAAAAGTCAAGAACCTGCCTTGGATGGATGAACAGGAATGAAAAGGAACCTTGGATGGAAAAGGACGATGGAACAAAGAGGAACATGCAGGTACCAGTCTGTGTTATTGGAAGGCCCAGAGTGAATCTAAGTCAAACCTAAGTTAAAACCAGCCACTAAAAGGAGTGACGCTTCTAATAATTAAGCTTGTAAATGGCATCAAGTAACAGAGGAAGTGGAGCTAAAACCGAGCTGAGCTGTCTGGAGCCAGTTCAGTGAGATGATGCTGAGTGTAAGTCTCATATTGAGCACACATGTATGTGTTATTTGATCATTTAAAGAAACATGCTTTAAAGGCACAGTGTGTACGAATCAGTGGCATCTAGTGGTTCATTTGCAGAGTGCAACCAACTGAATACCACTTGCCTCACCCTGCTGTTTCAAGCATGAAGGATAAACTTCGGTGGCCGTGAAACTTACAAAAAAAACAGAAGTCCTATCTAGAGTCCGTTTGTCCATTCTGTGTTCGTCCTAACATGCTGGTCCAACTCCACAGAAGAGGACCCGCTCCCTCTGTAGATATAAAAGGTTCATTGTAAGGTAATAAAAACATAATGATTCTTATTTTCAGGTTAACATACACAAATGAAAACATAGTTATGGTTATCATATTATATTTCTGCCAGTACATCCCTATTAAATGTTACACACTGGACCTTTAATTTTCAGAAATTTAATTTTGATCATTAAAATATTAAATACAACTTTTACCTTGCATGCAGTTTTTGTTGCGGACATTTTTAGTAAGGTAAGTATAACCAAAATCACCTCACTGAGGTTTGACCAAAAACATCTCACTAATAAATAACACAGAGTATTTTTTAGTGTAGTAGTGTAGTAGTAACCAGGTTTATGCATCAATATTAATAAAGCCAATTTGTTTACCCAAACCCAACAGCAAAAATGAATGCAGTCATTTTGAGTTTATTAGTACTATTACATAAATCTTATTAATTGCTTCACATTAAGTAACATTAATTAACAGTAATTTGCTGATGTGGGGGCACCACAAGTGTGATCGCTTTTGCATGAATGTAATTATTTCGTTTTATGATTTGAGAACTACTTTCTTTTCGTCTGAAAAGGCTTTTAGTATATGAGTAAAATATAAGTAACTATATGAGCAATATAGTTTGTAAACCAAAATAATTCATGTGATGTAGCAGTTTTTTGACAGTAGGTGTCAGTGTGAGACCATGGTTTACCCAGTGATTGTAGTCAGAGCGCATGCTGTGCTGTTTCCTCATCAGAACAGTGGACAATTCAGCAACGACAATTTAGGTTGGTATGTTAAAAAACTCATTGAAAATGCTGTGGTTTGTCAGCTGCTGCTGTGAGATCATTTTTGTTTAAGTATAAGAGTAAAATTGTGGTTTTAAGAGTTTGTTCAGCTGTTAAGTAACTGTGCCTGCCGAGAGTAACAGATATGGCATTGGTGCACTTGTTTTCTCTGTTAGGAACCATGGTAATCGTAAAAATGTTACCATAAACTGCCCGGTACCTCTAACACTGATAATTTTTCTGTACTTAAGTAGCATTTTGAATGCAGGCCTTTCGCTTGTAATAGAGTATTTTTAGACCAGGGTATACATTATATAGAAAGTGTGTAATCCCACTGTGGTAAATATGGACAGCTGTACATGAGTATTTGTTCTGATTACATTACTTATGATCAAAAACTAGCGAGTCGACAAATTTGCTAACAGCCAAACATCAAGCAAGGTCAACAACACAAGACATAGCAGCCAGCTAATATTACTTACTAGTCCAACAGCAGTCAGCCCAGCTCAGCGTCTGTCTTTCAGCCTTTTATTTCACCAAGCTCTCACCAACCACTAAAAGTCAGTCCCACATTTACTCTTGTCTGGCGGCTTCTTGCTCGCTCACTCTCTGCTTTTCTACATTTAGTCCTTTAGCAGACACTTTTATCCATAACTTACAAAAAAGGGAAACAATGATGGTACAGTGTGACTAAGTCCAGCAATAAGTGCTGTGACAGTACTAGAGGGATAGATTTAGCATGAGCTGAGCTGAGCTGAGCTCACGTCCAAGCAGCACGGCTAACAAACTGAGTTAACAGTTACATAGTGTGAGAACAGACGTACGAATGACAGAGACACCATCCACCTGATTACAAGTCAGTGTAGCATCAGCATGATTTAAAAAAAGTTAAGCAATGTTGCTTTAATGAACTTTCTATTTACAAAACAGATGATGAACAGCCTGAGATGTCTTAAGTGCAGTTTGACCACCACATTCAGTTAGGCTGCTGTCATTATATGTATTACAATTTACAGGTCACCGTGGTTCTACAAAAGCACAAGTCGTGTGTTTTGAATCAATAATATGTGAGGAGTGACAATGTGAGAGGGATGCTGTAATTAAAAGATTCCACATAACAAAACTAAACATTCACAAAATAGATATTCTTACTTATATTATTACAATATTGGTAAAGACATAAAGGTCAATTAATCACACTGCAACAGTTTTAACAGAAGGAGAGTTCATCGCTCATGGACTTAAAAATCCATTTAAGGTAGAGAAAAAGTCCTTCGTTGTCATTCCACCTTAAGAGAGCCCACATAGCATCTCGCTGACCTCCCACAGTTTTCGGGCCACTGTGTCATCTCGGGCCTGAGCGCATACTTCCTGTACGGCACAGCAGGAGAAGTAATGTCCGCTCAGAGGTTCGATTCCCTCCTGCAGACAGCAGTGCAGCGTTGTCTGAGCTCCGGCCTCTGGATCCAGGAACAGCAACTGGGCAATGGGCTCAATGAAAATCTTCTGCCACAGGCTGACGTGACGTGACAACTCGGTCCGAACGACCCCTGCAAAGAGGGTTGTGAGACGCACAAGGATAGAAAACTTACTGAAAGCTACAGAATACAATTTTCTTTGGCACTTTAATCCCAAATCTTGTGTGGAGTAAAAACATCTATTGTTTCAAAGTTTCAAGTCAAATCCACACCCAGCATCACGGGTGTGGTCATGTGTGGTTTGTTGTACCTGTGACCTGGCCCATAGTTATTTTAGTAATACTGATGTCATACCAGCACCATATACACAGACATTTTGACTAGCCAATTTTTTTTCATTTCAGGATAAAATAACATGTTAAATAGGTTTGTAATTGTTATCTGTGTTCAGGACTCCTTTGTGATGTTTAAAGTGTGATTAAACTCATCTGTTTTAATGTACATTTGCAATTTGTGCATTAAAACCTGAGTGTAAACACGGAAATTCAAAGAAAGTGAAAATACCACAAAAAGGTTTTTGGGGTTTGTTTGGGAAAGCGCTCAAGTTTCCACTGAAGAGACAAAATTTGTGCTACATTTGAATAGAAAGCCCTCCATAGTTTGATAATGTGAATTCATGTGAAATTCAGGAGAGTATTAATGTATCAACAGGCTATGAGGACCTAGAAACGTATTAACTGCAGAATGATCACTGCTATAGGGCTTTTCCATACACATATGCAGGCTTGGATTGACTCGGCATGGATTTGCATCTTTGCAAAAGAGGGCAGTGGAGTGAGCTGCGAGTGGATGAATGAATGAATGAATGAATGAATATGAGAAATACAGTTATATTAATGTTATATTCTGAATTGTCTGA
>CM071615.1:5846601-6113017 GCA_036365135.1 Miichthys miiuy | reverse complement strand
TCAAAACAGCATCCTCGTTTGTTTTTCTTACCGGCATCTCTGCCCCGTTGTTTCTCTCTCTCTCTTTATCTCTGCCGTTTTTCTCTTTTTCTGTTCCTTGTCTTCCTCTCTCTCCCTCTTTCTCTCTCCCCTCTCCCCTCTGTCTCTCTGCTGTGAATCATGCCTTCTGTCAGAGGAAGGTTTTTTTTTTTTTGACAAGCGCTCTCTCTGCCAACCAACACACCAACGCAAACCCTCCTCCACCTCCTCCTCCTCTCCCTTTCACTCTCTCTCCCTTCTAGCTTTTCTTCTCAATTCAGCCTCCCTCTACCTCTCGCTCTCTCCCTCCCATTTTTACACTCCACACAGCTTCAGGGCTTTAAGAGCTTTGGAGCTGCAAAGAGACCAACTTCTCCTCTCCAGCTGCTCATCTTTCCTATCGTCCTCCATCTCTTCTTTCTCATCACTCACTTGTCATCTCTCTGTGCTGCTCTCTCTCTCTCTCTCTCTCTCACCCTTCTCTCATTCCCTTCTAGATTTAGTTTGACCTGAGTGGGTTACACTTGGGAAATCATCACTGTCAGACATTTAAGAAATGAGGTAACGAAGGAGAAGAGGAATGAAGGAAGAACATATCTATCTATCTATCTATCTATCTATCTATCTATCTATCTATCTATCTATCTATCTATCTATCTATCTATCTATCTATCTATCTATCTATGTTTCAGTCTCCCACACACTCTTTTCTTCTCTGGCTCTCTCTCCATCCCTCTTGTAGCCCTCTCAGTTTGCCCTCTGCCTCCCACTCTTCACCTCAGCGTTAATGCAACACGCATCACTGTGGAGGCGGCAGCGAGAGCGCGAGAGAGAGACAGAGAAAGAAAAAGCAACAATGGATACTCACATAGGCCTACTGTACAGTGCAATTTGAAAGCATCATCATCGGCAACATCGTTTGACCATCAACAGCCGCGTTATCGTTAAGAGATGTGGATGTAATGTACGGTAGGACCATTTTGGTTCTATCTGAATGATGATGTTACATTTGCTGTATCAAACACTTCTAGATTGAAATCATCTGCTGCACAGTCATGTCTTTTTCTCTTTCCATTTTGTGTGGAAAAAAACAGGAAGTAGAAGAGTGAGTGAGCTCGAGCAGCAGTAAACAGAAGCAGCAGCCACCATGTTTGGGCAAGGAAAAAAACAAGTGCCACCTACAGAAACACAAAACTTCATCCAAATCTCCATCCAAAAAATGATGTCACAGTGCTGCCCACAATGTTTGATTGACACAGTGAGAGATTGATCTCTTCGGGATCCACTGAAAAACAGCAGTAAACCGCATAATAGACTGCAGACGTCTGCTAAGGTTGAACAATCCTGTAAATTGTATTGTAATATTTAGAAATAAAGCCTGCACCTGAATTCAGATTCTCTTAAAGTTAGAGCTCAGCGGATACTGGATTAATGACACAGATACCAATATCAATTTGAGGGTTTTAAAAAATCTGATTATAATACTGAACATTCACATTGCCATGACAACTGGGAAACTCCATCTGCTTGGTATGGTTGTGTGATAAGAGCTAGTAAGTGGCATTTTTTCACTGCAATTTCTTGTCTCTGTGATAAACTAATACTGGTCAATGTATTGGCTCTTTTCAAATTCATAGCTTTGACTTTTGGCTATGAGGCAATATGATGGTTATATTTTCTGTTCTACTTATTTGTCTGATATATGATCTCATAGACGACCAAAGACAAATATGGAAAACACCAAATGAGGTGTAGATTGGAATAAATTAACCAAATGATAAAATGGTCACATGGTGGAATTCTTTGATCCACATCTGCACTAAAAATGAACTAACTAAGATGCAAACAAATCAACAAAACTAAAACCAAACTTTTTACTTAAATGGTTATTATAAACGATGATGATGATGATGATGATGATGATGATGATGATGATGATGATAATGATGATGTGTGACATACAGCAGACAGCCAGAGCTCAGCATTATCACTTGTGAACTCTTTTATTCAGACCAATTTGGATGAAATGAGATGTGTGTAACCTTTCTACCATAAAATAAAGTCATGTTGATGCTACACTGACTTGTAATCAGGTGAATGGTGTCTCTGTCATTCGTACGTCTGTTCTCACACTATGTAACTTTGGGCTCCGGGTCGGGAGAAGTACGTAACGCTTTACGGCACTAAGTCACACACCACCAACTATTTGACTGATTTTGGTGAAACTGTATCATATTTTATGGAGAAAATGTTTCTGGTTTTCCTCTGATGTCCTCCGGCTGCTCCGCCTCAACTCTCTGTGATTTACAGAATTTCCTGATGGACAGTGAAGTAAACTGCTGCCAACTGTAGCTGCTGTTAGCTAATGTTAGCTCAGTTTGTTAGCCAGGCTGCCCAGACTGTGACCTCAGAGCACTGGGGGAGTGTTTGTTTGTTCGTCAGGCATTTTGGACCACCGGGAAGAAGAGGAGGTTTACAGGGGATTGCTCACAATGCATAAGTCGTGCCTGGTGAGCCAGCAATGTAACCAATCTCAGAAGTCTCCTTTAACATGAAGACTGAAGAGGACTTCAGAGACTGAAGAGGACGTTGACGGAGGAAGCTAAGAAGAGAAAAGAAGAGAGTGAGTGAGCAAGAAGTAAATCTGGGACTGACTTTTAGTGGTTGGTGAGAGCTTGGTGAAATAAAAGGCTGAAAGACAGACGCCGAGCTGGGCTGACTGCTGTTGGACTAGTAAGTAATATTAGCTGGCTGCTATGTCTTGTGTTGTCGACCTTGCTTGATGTTTGGCTGTTAGCAAAGTTGTCGACTTGCTAATTTTTGATCATAAGTAATGTAGTCAGAACAAATACACGTGTACAGCTGTCCATATTTACCACAGTGAGATCTAACTCTGAAACTGGAGGAGACAAATAGCAGTGTTGCTTTAATCAGGAGCATCCTTTTAAATCAAACACTCCTGCAATAAACATTAAGCTCACTCAATGCTCAACAAAGATGAAACATGCCGTTCACTGTACAAAAAGGCTGCACAGTGCATTAAAATGAGTTGTATAAAGTCGATATAAACATGAAAAAATAAATACCATGAAAATTTGATGGGATTTCAACTCCTGGGTTTCAATTGCAAGCTGTACCATTCACCACAGTCTTGTAAAAATCGTGCCAGTCGTTTCCATAATGTTTTGTGTGATTGACAGAGACAAAGACTGACTCACACTCCCCTTTATTATGCTTGTTCACTGTGTGAGCTCAAGTGGTGTTGACTCTGTGAGTATGTGTCGGAGAGAAAGACAGATAGGAGACAGAGAGAGGCAAGCAGAGACAGGGAGAAAGATCTCAGTCAACACAGAGAGGAAAATACACTGCGAAACCGAGAATTTTCTTGAAATCTGTGGCTTTTTTTAAGACTGCACAGCCTGGTGTGTCCACACTGGACAGCTGAGCATGTTGGGTTTGATAAGACCAACATCTGTTAGAAGATGAAGCCTGATGGTAATTAAGTTTAAAGGTCCTGTGTGTGAGATTTATTGGCAGAACATGTTTGAATATTCACACATATGTTTTCACTAGTCTATAATCACCTGAAAATAATAATCGTGTTTTTGATGAGTTTCTCCTGTACTCATGGAAGCGAGAGCGACATATAGAGTTGGTTGCAACTTCACCGTTAGATGGCACTAAATCCTATGCCGTACACCTGCGATAACACTAGTGATTTAAGAACTAAAGATCATATCTTAAAGAACGCATAGTACCCTATTACCCCTGGAACCTTGTACTCTCTGAATGCAGGGTTACTTGTGGTTCCTTTAGTATCCAAATGTAGATTGGGAGCCAGAGCTTTCAGCTATCAGGCTCCTCTTCTGTGGAACAAGCTCCCATTTGGGGTTCTGGAGGTAACACCTTTGAGAGTAGGCTTAAGACTTTCCTTTTTCATAGAGCTCATAGTTAGGCCTGGCTCAGGTGAGTCATGAACCACCTCTCAGTTATTGCTGCTATAGGACTAGACTGCTGGGGGACTTACCATGATGCACTGAGCTCTTCAAGTCCCATTAAAATTAGGTTCTTCGCAGAGTTTTTCTGCTTTCTCGTCTCGCAGGTTCTCATGGATTGTGGCCTTGCCAATTATTAGTCATAATTCTATTATAATTATAGTTGTAGTTATTGTTGTTGTGGTTGTAGTTGCTGCTGTGTATATTTGTCCCTTTCCCTCCCTTACTCTGTCGTGGCAGATGTCCATCCATCACGATCTGTGCTCTACTCAAGATTTCTGACTCTTTTAGCAGTTTTTCCTTGCCAGTGTCACCAAGCATCAAGTGCTTGCTCATGGTGGGAATTGTTGGGTCTAGACCTGCTCTATATGGAAAGAGTCATGAGATAACTGTTAATATTTGGAGTTATATAAATAAAATTTAACTGAATTGGAGATGGTTACCTGAAATCATTGCTTTTCTTCTGTGGTTCATTAGTGAAGGTCAGTCGAAAAACTAAGGAAGAGCCTTAAAATGTTCCTGCAGATATTGTTCCTGGTCTTCTACAGTTAAAGTCTGACGTTTAGTAAACTAAAACTTCTAAGTTAGGATTAAAGGGAAAGCTGGTGGTTAAAAGTAACCAGCTCTGACTTGCAGTGTGTTAGGGTTATGACAAAATGCAAACTGCAGTTGCCTATGGTTGATTTGTATTGTAAATAACCCATCCCTACCTCCATACGCCGTCACAATGTCTCCCTACTTCCATTTTTCTCAGATACCAAAGTCATTATTCACATGGTCAAGAAATGTCGCTCAGGAAACATAAATATAGCTTATTTTATATATTTGAGCAAATGACCAAGTTTCTTTTTGTCAAAACTGTTCACTTAGAAGATGGACAGCATGAAAAGCCCTTTAGCTCCTGTATTAACTATGACTCATGTGGCAGGTGGTGCTGTTACAAAGTCCACAGAGGAGGAGATCTGGGTGGATGGGTGCATCAACAAAACATTGGACTTTAACAGCAGTCAATGTTCTTCTTGTTCAACGTAAATATGTAGATATAAAAAGCAGGAAATTGATGTAATAAGGTTATGCTTTGAGCATAAAGCATTTCAGTCTGTAAGCTAAATTATGCTTACATATTCTATGTGTATGTGAATGATACAGTATATGGTTTCAGCTTTATTATCTCCATAAGGACAAAACCTCATGCTTCATTGCTCCTCATTTATTGACATCAGTGAAGAATTTTGAAAGACAGTCAAATCCCACAGCCGGGCTCCTGATAAACAAATGAATCACCTAAACCAAATGTTCAGTGTCTATTTCAGCTAAAACAGAGAAGAGAGGTTGTGTTCAGAGAGTAGATCAAAGATAAAGTACTGCTTAGAAATGTATTCAGAAGCACCACAGTGGGCTTCTGGCATCGCATATGGTGGCCTGCAACTGACACAAATACCACAAATCACATTTTCACAGTAAGTACAGTGAACTTGCCAAGTAGACCAGAGATCCAACAGAAAAGTGAAATATGGAACATTAATTATACAGTATTTTTAGGACTTTTTAGTCTTTTTTGCTATTTCGTGGTGACTGGGATGAATCAACAAATCTGCTGAACTGGCTGATAAAATATGGTCATGTTGTCTTTAAAGCTGCACTATCAATATTTTTTTTAGATAAACAGTGGATTAAATAACTTTGTGCAATGTGAACAGGGTTGCTCGTAATGATGAAGTACCATTGTACTGAATATCAGCACGGCTGTGATTCGATTGGAGGTACGAGGTTGCAGTGTCACAGACCCACTGATAACAGCATGTCAGCTTGTAAGCCAGACCAGGGAGCGAACATAACCTCTGAAACCAGCCAGTCTGTAGCCTACTGAGGTGGTTTTCTTGCCGGGTTTGGCTCCTGGCATCCCGGGGGGAGAGTCAGTTTAGTTAGACCAAGCTAATAACTTCACTACATAGCAAACTTTCCCTCAGAGGCTGTGCTCAAACCTGGTCCGGTCTGGCTGCTGGGTGCAATTCTGTTACCTGCTACAGATAGATACAGTTAGCAGCAGCTAATGAGAGGTTAGCTACTTTAGCAAATCGCTAGGCTAAAGCTATCTGTCCATCAGAAAACTCTGTAATAGATTCATATAAAGGCCATTGATGCATGTAGCACTCATAGACTGTATCAAACAGGAAGCACTCCGCTCCGCATAAGAAATAAAGTGTTTCATTGAATGAAAAATTAGCTTACGCCCCCAGTATTGTCACAATGCAATGTTGTCTTTACAGTTTGTTCCACTGCCCACAAGTGGTTTTAAAGCTGCTCTGATAAATATTTAAAAAACAGCTTCATGAGGTGATATTACTACTCAGTGTTTGTGTTTTCAGCTAGCTTCACTGCCCCCTAGTGGCAACAAATCAATGACTCAGTGGCAAGAAGTTCCTCGTGATGACATGGTTTGAAACCCATGTTTTTATAGTGTGCACTGGGCTTTATTGTTCTACTGTGAAACAGTCCACTACCATGTGTAATGCTCTGCACCATACCTCCCTCCAGTGGTTGCTCACCGCTGGTGATAATTTGCATGAAGGCAACTTCACACATAATCGTCACAGTCAGTTGAGCATTAGGGGGAGACTGCAAAACCAAAATATGTTTTAAAAAAATAATAATACAACCACCTACAGTAGGTCTATGTTTGCACAGGAAGCAGCTGCACAGTCAGCACGCTTGGCTGCATTGTGACAGTGTGTGTGTTTGACCACAGAGGCATGTCCACGCACCTTAGCATCTGTAGGTTTTACAAAGTGAGGGGGATTTTATTTTACTTGTGGGTTTTAGTTTCCAAATAAAATGCAAAAAAGTGCTGTGAACTGATCAAACAGGGATGTAAACTAACCACTAAGACCATGCTTTTGTAATAGTTTTAGAAATGCACTGATGCAAGTTTCTTATTAACGTCAGTATTCTTTCAGACTTAAGTATTTTAATGCCCTCAAAACTTACAAGTATTCAGTCTTTCCCCTGTGTCTGATCTGAAAATGAAGACTTTACACTGGAAGCTGCACTCCAATATTTCAGTCTAACCCTAAGAGTGATCAATGCAAAACTATGGTGCAAAAGCGAGGAGGTGAGAAGACAAGACAACCAAAAGTAGTAAGTTTGAATTGTGAACATAATTGGGGGAGAAGTGAGGAGGCAGGCAAAAAGAAAGGAGGGGGTAGCTTGAGGGAAGTTGTACATTCCACAGTTTGAACGGCATCTGGAAATCTTTAAAGGAAAGGGGAGGAGAGAGGGGAGGAGGCTAAAAGATCATCTGCTGAATATTTAGGCCACATCTATGGAATGTGAGCAGGGTCTCATTATACATACCATAGTTTTAAGATTTGAAATGATGAGGTGTAATCTTGAATGTGCAAAAAAAAAATAATAATAATAAAAAATGAGTAAAGATGAGAAGATCCTGTCAAATAATTTGGATGATTTGTTAATTTAACTGCACAAGAAAGAGTAACAACACTGGAGGAATTGTTTACAGATAGCATGACTGCATGAGACAAAACTGCAAAGAGAGAGTGAAAGAAGAGTACAGGGGAAGTCTGACCAAAGTGTTTGGCCTCTTCCTGCCTGACGATCAGCTCAGGAAGTTGAGACAGAAACAGAGGGGAGGGCTGACACAGAGAAACACATTTTCCCTTTGCCTTTTAGTTTTTCCTTATTCAGTCCTGCTCCGATCAACAGGAGGAAGAAAAAGGAGGGCAGAGAGGAGGCGGAGTTTTCTTTTCGATGGAGCTGAGAGAGAGACAGAGTGACAGAGAGCAGTCAGACACTCAATCTGTGGAAATATGATGGAAGCCAGCGATGTTTCCAAAGACACAGGGTGAGTTTGTGAGGATCTGTGGATAATGTGGCTGGGTTAAAATACAGTGCAGGAGCTGTACTCTGTCGAGGCAGGGTGGGGGAATGTTGTAACTGTTTAAAGAGGGGAAGGGGAGGTCGGAAGTCAGGCAGCCAGAGCAGGAAAAACAGATGTGATGACTCACAGACTAATAAATAGGTCAGTAGTTTCTAAGAGTTTTTTTTATATAGTACATCCTAATTTCATGTTAACTCACCAAACCAGATTTCTAATAATTGCAGAAAGAGAGTGATGACCATTTTGTTAGAGAAATGCTGACATTTGGATTTGATCACACTTGTATGGGACAGTGTGAGACTGTTATATGCCAAGAGTTTGAATGTTCGATGGATATTTCACTCTTTGCAGTACAACTACCTCAACTTTAAACTTTAGACTATGTTTGGTGATGATGCTGAGGTGAAATGTGTCATACTTATTGGACTTGTTTTGATTGGTTAGTTTGTGTTGCTGCTGAACATTTTCTCCTTTAAAAATAAAGGTTATCAAATGAAAAAACTATAGTTTTATTTTGTGGAGGAGCTGGTGCCAGCATTGTGTTGCTTTCTTTCTTATATTTTAGTGAGAATGTGAATATCCTGAAGGTCATGTTGGGTCAAACAGAGGCAGGGGTGCATGAAGTATTCAGACCTATAGTCATGTAAAACTAGTAAGTCCTGCATGGAAATGTTAAGAGGGGAAAGTATCAGAATTAACGCAGAAAGATTATATTAATGTTATACTTGTTATATATATTTATTTATGTTATTCTGTTGGGCAGATTAACCCGTAACAATGCATCACATTTTATAATCTCATCATCTGATCATCTCTTTAAATTGTATTGGAATAGAGGTAAAAATGATCTATTACTAGTAGCTAATACTCAAGTGAAGTACTAAACTGGCACTTGATTAAACAGTCTTTCCATGCACTGTTATCCCATGGACTGCAAATAAATCTCACATCACACATTTAAGGCAAATGTCCTTGGATAATTATTATTTCTAACATCTCTGTGACTATAATAAGATAGTGATAGTGGTAGGTTTTACTAAATGGTAACGAAGATAACAGTTACAGTGTTTTCCAGGGTGTCTGTGCCAAGTTTTTTTTTCTGACAACTGCGTTTTTTACTGGTATCCCAGATTTAGCTGACCTAACGGTTATTTCACTCCTTTCCCGTGAACGAGCATGACGTGTTGCACAAACAAGATTTCTAGGGCGTGTTCTGTAGTCATGCGATTTCCTCAATTTTTGCAGGGCTGAAATGTTAAAATGTGATTCAGTGGCTCAAGGAACAAAGAGTGGGGTCAGTTGGTTCTCTCAGATGTCTACAGACCTCAGTTTTAAGGGGCTACTTCTTCGGTAGACTGTAGTGCCAATGAAAACTGTTAATAGTGAGGTCTCTGTACTGTGTACTATACATTCTGTGTTTAATACAAGATATGTAAATGTCAAAACTGATTCAATAAAAAACAAATCTATCTGCATGTTTTTGGCAGGGAATGGTGGGAGTGAACTGACTCTTTAATAGCTCTAAACTCATTGTTCTTTCATAAAAGCGATTAGCTGCTAGCTATTTATGGGATCATGGGATTGATTGTTGTTCTTTCCCACAATAAAGGGGTACCTGTTCAAATGCAAGGCTCAGCTGGAAGTATAAACAGAGATGGAGCAGAAGCTCAAAGGGCTCAGGCAGAATATTACATCACGCAAACAAGGTTTGCCAAGAATGTGCAAACTTTCTACTGCAACTGTTTTAGCTAGCTCACCTAAACTTACAGAGGAGGGAGCCAGCAGTCTGAACAGCATGGAAAGCATGTTTTAAATCTAAATTTGGACTGGTGGTGACGCTCATTAAAAGCCTGTATTTTATACCAAATGCACGCACACCATTTAAACAGACACCATTAAACTGAGTTGATAACAACATGCTGTAGCATTCAACGCAGTGTCCACTGCATCTAAGTGAAACTGGCTCAAAGCTCAAACAAATATAGGACCTATTGTCACATATCTGAGCTATTTACAGTAACACCACAAGACCACAACGTGATGTTTCCTGCTATTTGAAGGTAAAGTAGAGTTACCCAGTTGCTAGTTGCAGCTGTTCAGCCTGGCAGCAAAAGGTAGGAAATGCAGTGACATGGCATGCTGTAGCATTTTATTCAATATCAATAGGACATCATTGTACTATCACCTGCTGATATTGTTGTTGCTCAAAGTTTTTTATCCATTTTCCTTCATTTTTCAAGCTACCTTAACTGTAACAGCTAATATGTTATCAAGTCACTGGGCGTGGATATCTACTGAGGCATGAAGCACACAGACAAATCTCCGAACACGTGCAGATTGCTGCCATGAAGTGTAGCAAAAGTCGCGAGAGGCCTGCATGAGTCGTAACTGATGACTTGTCTGCATTTCAACCAATTTCTTCATAGATCTGTATGCATTTACAGATTTATGTATCCATTCACAGATTATTTTATACAATTCCCAATCTACAGGGATCCGTTTATACAACTCTCCTCTGACATTTGTCAATACTTTTGCTGCAATAATGACTCAACTTCTTTCTAATCACACGCAACCCCAATGCTTCCTCAGACATGACAATGTTGTACTTCTCCCTTCTTGATGTTGTTCAGCAAAACGTAAGACAAGAGACATGGTGATATTAGCTAGCAGCTAATATGCATTCTGACCAATTAAGGTATAAGACTAATTATGGGTAATGTGAAATGTGTCACTTATAGTGACAAACACACAGAAAATCACCTCCAACTCTCGTATTTTATCGCCTTTTAGCTCATTGTTTTGGTTTAGCAGGAGAGGGTAAATGAAGCACAAAAGTTACAGGCAAAGTTAGCAACTAGCTAGTGAAGGTAGTGGAGCATTTAGACCCCATATAAATTATAATGTTGCTCCAAGGATGTGTAAATATGAAGCTGGTTGCTAACATGCTCGCTATTACACCTCTATGTCAGTGTAGTAGTATGTCAGTGTTTAATGCTCGCATCTGTATTTTTTTGATTTAGTTTCAGTTTCAGTGTAATCCCACTGTGGTAAATAGGGACAGTTGTACACGTGTATTTGTTATGATTACATTACACTACGACAAACATCAAGCAAGGTCAACAACACAAGACAAAGCAGCCAGCTAAAATTATCCATATATTAGATATATACAAGATTTACTCTTGTCCGGTTGCTTCTTGCTCACTCACTCTCTCCTTTTCTCGTCTTAGCTTCTGTCAACGTCTTCTTCAACCTTTTCTCCTCTGTCATTAGGACCATAGGTTACATTGCCCGCTTGCCCAGCTCTGGTTCTGGCATGACACTGGCTACACTCGCGGTCAGCAATCACCCATGCCTGAACACTCCCTGGTGCTCTAAGCTCACAGTCTGGGCAGCCTGGCTAACAAACTGAGCTAACATTAGCTAACAGCAGCTACAGTAGGCAACAGTTTACTTCATCAGGAAACTCTGTAAATCACAGAGAGTTGAGGCGGAGCAGCCGGAGGACATCAGAGGGAAAACCAGAAAACATTTTCTCCATAAAATATGATCCAGTTTCACCAAAATCAGTCAAATAGTTGGTGGTGTGTGACTTAGTGCCGTAAAGCGTTACGTACTTCTCCCGACCCGGAGCCCAAAGTTACATAGTGTGAGAACAGACGCACGAATGACAGAGACACCATTCACCTGATTACAAGTCAGTGTAGCACCAACATGATTTAACATTTGTTAGTTCATAAGAGAAAAGTTACAATTTTCTATGACATCTGTCTATTTTGTGCCCCAAAGCAGCCTCTGTGCAAAACAATTCACCAGATTCCTTACAGCAAACAGATGTCTTTTCAACAACGGTTTCAATTATTCACAGTAATGAAACACATCATGTGTCACAAACTGCCTGCAGGACGCAGAGTTAACTTTAACTCCAGTCAGTGTTTCTGTAGTCACAGCAAATGCGTCAAGTTCTGGTCACCAGATGCTTGTTTCTGGAAGCAAATTAACAAGATATAAACAAATCCTCTGTGTGTTAACTCCATCCATGACCTTTACTCTTTTTTTCTTTACAGCCTGACAAGCCCTCTGACAGGAACACTTGACACTCCAGCTGTCCTATCTATCGCCTCCCTCCCTCCATCTACTCCCCTCTCCCCACCTTCCCTGCCCTCTTCTCTCCCTCCAGCACGGCCAAGTCGACCCAAACCTCCACCTCCTACTGCAAAGTCCTCCCAGGTCCCTCCTCTACCTCCATCCACTCCTCCATCCCTCCCTCCACCTCTCCCTCCTGCCTCCAAACCTCTCCCTCCTGCCTCCAATCCTCCCTCCCCATCTCTTCCTCCTCCTCTCTCCCCTACTCCGGTCTCTCCCACTGCCCTGATTTCTCTTCAGCCAACTGTCTCCTCTGATCCCTCTTTTACTCCTCTTCCTCCTATATTATCTCCAACAACCACATCCTCTTCCTCATCGTCACCTCCACCTCCAGTTCCCCCTCTCAACCCGCCGTCCACACCAACTCCTCCATTGCTGAGTCCTATAGATCGGCTGATTGGGAGCACCTCGGTATGGCAGCCCAAAGGACTCAGCCAGGACCAAACTACAAATATAATGGAGAAAGAGATGGCTGGGGTGAGAAACACACACATTTACACACATCGTTTTCATTAATTAGAATTTACAATTATGTTGTATGACAATCACCTAGAAGGGTTAAGGCTTGTTATATAATAATACATAACAATTATAGACACTTCATGTCCTATGATGCTCTGAAAGGACACAGCAAAATCATGAAGATTGCAGTATTTCAAATATTAATTAATAATTAATTAATAATTAATTAATAAAACTTATTGGTCAACACTTTATTTTAGAGTTCCATCATTTCCTAATATGATCCCTGGAAATAATTTGGATCAAATTACAAGAAAAATACAGACATCTATCTGAGCAGTTGTGGACTTCCAGAGGAATTTCCTCTGTCCATTTAAATAAATAGTTCGACATTCTGGAGAATCAATTATTTGCTCGATATGACTCTCATGTCTGTGAGTGATGTGTCACACATCATCTGTGGTCTGCATAATGTGAGCAGCTCAAGTGCTCCGTTTAGGTCTACACTACACAGGATGCATTCAGGTACAGTATTAGGGGTTGGTCGTCTCTACATGTTGGCGGCGACACACTAACAGTGTCTGAACAGACTGGAAGTGTAAAAATATACTTTGGGTTTCGGTAATGTGCGTGTATTAGTAGGAAACACTTCTATGTAGAGCAAGGACACATTCAGCTTAGCTTTGCATGAAGACTGGAAGCAGGAAGAAACAGCTCGCATTCCTCTGTCCAAAGTTCAAAAACACTAGTCGCCTCCCAGCTGTACTTTAGCTTAGCGTACTTGATGCACAGATTTATATCAATCCATCTCGCTCTCGGAAAAAAAGCAAGCATCATTCTCCACTTTTATTATGGGAAATTATAGGAAATGAGGAGACATGGAAAATAAAGTGTTGACACAAAATATTGGCAGCTGCAAACAAGTATTAGTATCAGCTTTTAAAACCGATATTGGCTGAACTTCGCCAGCTAGTGTGTTTCTCAACCTGGCATATGACCATGAACATTTGATACGTCTAATGTTTGTGTTGTTTGTGCATCCATACTGTATTTCTAAAACGTGATTTTACTGCACTCTGACCTCAAAGTTGTGATCTCCCATGTTGATATTCGCAGGCGTTCCTGGTTCACAGCAAAGAGGACAAGGGCCTGACGCTGTCAGTACGGCTGCCTGATGAACAGGGGCCGCCGCTCGTACACAAGCTGACAGTCAAGCAGCACAAAAAATGTACGTGTTACATGTCTGAGAGCTTCTACTGAAGCTCGAGGTAGTTGAAATACAAAATGCAAGATTTGCACAGATAACATGGATTCATTCTTAAATTATTTTCTGTCTTAGTTGTTCACTTAGACGGTTCCTGTCTGGTTTTTGATGACATCTTTAAACTGATTTCCTTCTACTGCGCCAGCAGGTAAAACATATAGACATATAGGATACAGTATATGAGCACATACTTATACACAAAAATACAAAAATAATCATGTTAAACACTGATAAGAAAAGATGTGTGTAGATACACACAGGTAAACACAAATACTTATATATATTAAATACATATATGCACAATACACACACACACACACACACATAACACCATGGAAATGACACAAAACCACAAACACAGCACGATGTGATGTTACTAAAACTGCCTGCTTACACTTAATGATGGCTTTTTTAAATTGAATCCACCAATCAGGGACATCCTGGCCATCCCGCTGAGGTTACCCAAGGCCATTACCACGGCAACTAAGAGAGAAGAGCTGGAGGTCATCTCTGCTATGGGTGCAGGTAGATTAATCTACATCATTAGTTGGGTCACAGCTGTAGCAAAGAGCAGGAAACAGCAATTAAAGGGAGAAGATAAAATGAGCTGCATCGATAACACACAGTTAGAAATGTTTAAATTAAAATATATACCGTATATGAATGGCAGCGTGTATGAAAACATGCAGATGCAGATGTAAATATATACACACACACACACACACGGTATGCTTAAAGGAATAATCTGATATTTTGGAAATATGTTAATTCAACAGCCTCCCTGACTCTGTCCAGAGGTAACAAAATCTACCTACCAGCACCTCCAATCACTCACTAATTAACATTATTATATCTTATTTGTTTAATCTGCAACTGAAGTGGAAATTCGTGCTGTATGTGCACGACTATTTCTTGGCACAGTGCAGTGACCTCCTAGAGTCTAACCTGGCAACCTCAACAACAAGACTCCAAGAATTCACTTGCACCGGGCCACGCCTCTCATATCAGAGCTGGGCTGTGAAGTAATTTAGACATAGTGGTCACTGCACCCCTTTTTGAGCAGACAACCTCCTAACATGCTGAATTAATCATACTATTTAATAAGGCATACTCAGTCACTTTCAAGTCATCATATCATGTGAAACGGACATCATCAAATAAGGAAATGGTAAAAGTGAGTAAATGAGTGATAAATCTGAGTACAAAGAAACTTTTTTAAAACACTGACTGTTTCTGTCACAGATTTCTGGACATCTAATCTGAACCAGCAGGCAAAAACAAGGATTTGGATGAGAACCACAGCAGACCTTACTTGTATGTAAACCCAATCACTGTGGAGGAGAGCCCCGACAAAGTCCTGAACCACTCCTCTACCTCTAAACCTGATATCATTCCCAATCAAAACATCAGCTCCTCCTGCAGAATGGAGAAGCCCCACAGAAAGTCAGCCCAGAGGTCAAAGGTCCGGCAAAAATCACGTCTAACCAGGAAATTAAATACAAGCGCCCCCCACCTCGACCTCCCAGCCTGGCCTCAGGGTCTGGGATGGGCCTCCTCTTCTCCTCTACCTCCTCGCATCACACTTCATCTTCTGTACCTCCAGCAGCTGAGAGAAAAGAAGAAGGAAGGGGAGGAGTAGGAGAGAGAGAAGAGAGGAAGTCAATGTCAACATCACCTCCACCGTCGAGGCCTCCTGTACCCCTGCAGAGCCGAGCCGCTCCCCCTCTGCCTCCTGCTCCTCTCCGTCGCACCTCCTCCAGGAAGAGCACTGACCGAGATGCAGGAGAGGGGAGGGAGAGAGAGAAGGGACAAAATCCTGCAAAAAGAGTGGGGGGAGGAGAGAGAGGAGAGGAGAAAACAGTAAGTAAATCAGGTCTGCTTAATGAGGGTGTTGAACAGGAGAACAGTAGTCAACATCCGGAGGAGGAGGTAAAGAAGGACAGAGAAAAGAGAGAGAAGGAGGATGAAAAGCCAGAAAAAGAGATGGTAACAGATAAAGAGGATGATAAACAAAAATCCAGCTCACAGTGTCCGTCACTAGTGAAGAAACCGACCCGGCCAGTCCCTCCACCAAGGAGGAAACCATGTACCCCGGAGACACCTGTGTGTCCCAACCAGGCCGGAGGAGGATCAACCAATCAGAGTGTTGGTGCTGGGATGAGAGTGCCCCCTCCCTCCCCAGCACGACGGCCGGATGTGTCACTGTACTCGCCACAGGGGGGCGCTGTGCTGGGAACCGACCCCGACTCCTGTTCCACCAGCAGCACAGAGGAAGAAGGAGAGGGAAACCAGGAACAGGAGCAAAACCAGAAGTAGGTCTGGATTGGGGGGTAGAGCACATATGCAATGCTGCGGCCATGGGTTCGAATCCAACCCGGGCCCTTGGCAGCAAGTCATCAACTTTCTCTCTGCTTTTTCTGTCTACTAGACTTCATGGTACACCAAATCTGTCCTGTCCAAAGCAAAAATGACAAAAATCTATTTAAAAAAAAAGTAGGACTGGATTGACTGTTCATTAAGGCCTACCTTTCGGTTCGTGTTGGTTCGCCCTTCAAGCCATTCTCTCACAGCACATTTAGGTTTCCATCCCAAGGTGGTGCAAAGTTTAACCACTAATGGGTTCTGTAATGGATAATGGTGATCAATTTTAATAGCTGAGATTACAACCATCATTAATAGATTTTATTTGCTATAGCTGGTTAGCGAGTTAACATTGGAGCACCCCAAGTGTTTAATTTGTTAATCTATAAACAAATAAACTAAATTAGAAAGTATGTGCACATACACAGCTTAAATCTTTTTAAATTTTACAACCAAGTCCAGCTGCTTCAGATTTAACTCTTCCCAAAAGAACAAATTATAAAGTATTTTATTACATCAAAATGTCAAAACAACTGCTTCCTAATGAAGTCAGAGTAGATGGATTTCTCTCCGAGTTTACAAGTGGGAATCTGACTTTTTCTATTAGCAGATCAGAGATTTGTCTGGACAGCAGCAATAGCCCACACTCTGACTGCAGTCGAGACATCAAGAGGAAAAGGAAGAGGAAGAGGGGTTTCAGAATAGACCTTGTGGTGCACCAAATCTCATCAAAGCAAAGGATGACATCGAGTTACACAGAAAAAATATCTCTCAGATGTCACTATTGATGAGTCATCACTGATTCAGGCTTTTTTTTATTCAGTAAAATGTACCAAAGAAATTCCTGCTATAGGAAATTCTTAATTAAAATATTTAAGGAGTAATGACAAGATTAACGGTCAAAACAGACCAAACAAAAGCCCTACAAAGATGTAATGCTCATTATAAAAACTGCTGGAAAAATGGAGAGAAAGGCTTTTCTACCGTGTTCTTACATCCTTACCACTACTGAGGCAAAGAACATAAAGTTTATCCGGTGGGTGAAAGGACATCTTGTTCAATCAAAATTGTTCATCTGTGAGCATGTGAGCATCATGATTTGCATGTCAGTCTGGTACCAGAGGAAAGCTCATTAAAATAAGCTACTCATTAGATTTGGGGATATCATGTGGATAACTGGGAGCAATACTTTAAACTATGACTTTATACTTTGGATGGATTCCATACAGTTTAATTAAACACTTTCACAGTTTTAAAGTTTTGTAGCTTTGTAGCTGTTGGACTCATGATGGACAGTTTATTAAAAAGTACCATCAAGTGATGCAGAGGAAAATGTTTCACAGCTTTGTTTTGGAGCCACAAAAGGCTTTATACAACGTTTTAGCACATGCTGTAGCGCTCCTGGAAACTCAGTGAAGATCCCTTTTAACTGCCCCTCGTGACTGCTCCTCACATAGTCAAGAGTGGGCTTTTCCTCTCTTTTTTGGGAATAATAATAAGACACAACCCAAAACTATCATGTTATATTAGTATCATGATTCTTCTAGAATAATCCCCGTATTGCAGTTGGCTTAATTCGTGCATTTCATAAATTATTTATTTGTGTGTTACAAAGAATTTGCCCTCTAAAGTAACAACATAAAGTCTCAGCCTTTTTACCACAAACATGCAGCTATTAAAGATTTAAAACTTCCATAAACTGGCAAAAGTTTAAAGTAACAGAGAAAAAGTTTCCAATTAAAGTATGTGTGTTGCTTTTTAGAAGGGAACTCTACGCAGAGTTCAAACCGACCATCAAATCATTTTGAGCTACTGTTTGCAGTCAGATCTCTACATCTCACCCCTGCAAAGAAGAAAACTGGACCTCATAATCAATTGGTAACGCTAAGTTGGTCAAAGGACTCAAAGTCAAGAGTCATGCTTTCTATATTTGAATGTTTTGTATGTGTCACTGAATCATTACTGTGTTGAAGAGGATTAGTAGCATGTACAATGTATAAGAGATGAAGAGAATCAAGAAAAACACTGACTAAATGTTTCTTTCCAGTCGCCCTGCAGGGAGCCGCAGCCCCAAGGTATCAGTAAGGAGAACCCCCACCACTGTTATGTTGGACCGAGCCCGCTATCGCCTGTCCACCGTCCTCACTGGCCTCATCAGCCATGACCGCCGCCTCACACAGCGCATCGTAGAGCTGGCCAGGGACCCTCTGAGCTACTTTGGTAACCTGGTGAGTACACTGAGGGAGAAAGATCTGCTTTGGATTTAAGGTTCAACATCAACAATCAGCTGATATAACAACAGGAGCCAAAAGTCTGAAACACAAGTTCAGCTTTCACATTTTGTATTTAGGTAAAAGAGCACCGTGCATTCACCTTGGAGACCATGTCAAACCACTCTTCCTCCACTGAGCTGTTACAGGAAATCAGACAGATGGTGACTCAACTGAAGAGTTACCTCCTACAGAGTACAGAGCTGCAAGCCATGCTGGAGCCACAACATCAGTATGCACAAGACAAACTGGGTAACTATGTTGTGTTATTTATACTACGTTTATTCAGTTGAATTGTTAAAGTGACTTCTTCTGTGTCAAATCTGAGAAAATAACCCTGATAATGTCTTAAATTTAAATGTCAGATTTATGACAGAAAGCCCTCAGGGACATGCAGTTGAAATATGAAAGTAAACATACTATTGAATTGCATTGTGGGAAATGTAGTCCTGTATTTTCCATGCATCCAAATTGTGGATGAGGATATCTTGGCCTCTGCTGCTTAAATTTTTATTCAGTCTGACGGTTGAGACATTATGGGAGCGCAATACTATAATTTCTGGAGTGTCACTTTAAACAGTCTATAGCACTAAAATAACTTAAAGCTGTTTAGCAAATAATGTTTTATACCCAATATAATATTTTTTCTGTGATGAAAATCAATGAAATTAAGCATTAAGCAACCAAAATCTGTCAAATAGTTGGTGGTGTGTGACTTAGTACCGTGAAGCGTTACGTACTTCTCACCAGCCCAAAGTTACATAGTGTGAGAACAGACGAGACACCATTCACCTGATTACAGTCAGTGTCAGTGTTAGTTTATGCGAGAAAAGTTACACAATGTTGATTTAACCTGAACAGAATCCAATCGATCCACCACACAGTACTTGCTGTGTGAAGCCGATACAGTAGTGTTTACTTTCAGACAGCTGCTGATCAAGTATGTGGTTGTTTTGATGAGAAGATGAGAAATTATAAACATATTGAATGCTTTGTGTATGTGTGTCCATGCAGAGGGCATAGCAGAAGCTGCTCTGTGTAAGAGTGTACTGAAGCCACTGAGGGGGCCAATTTACCAAAGTCTAGAGGAACTGCACACCAACAACAGCAGCCTGAAACAACTGGCACAGAACCAGGTAGGACTGGACATGAGCACATGGGAGTAGTTGTTACCAACCAGCCAATTATTACTAACAAGTGCAATAACGCTTCAAGAGTCTGCACACAGTGCTGTACAGGACATTTCTATTCACCCTAACAGCAGCAGTAGTGATTCTGATGGTGTGATGTTGTGTGTGTCAGTCTGTTGTCCTAGGCAGCACCACCACTGCATTAGGAATAACCACTGCCGTCCCTGAGGCCCCTGCTATGGAGAAGATCAGCATCAAACTGAACAAACTCCATCTGGAATATTCTCCCCAGAAAAAGATCGAGCTGCTGCTGAAGGCCTGCAAGATTATCTACGACTCCATGTCTGTCAGCAGTCCAGGTCAGGACTTTTAACAATCCCTTAACATCTCTAAGTAAAACAAGGAATAAACATATCGTACCCGAGCAGGAGACATGTTTCCTGTTTCCCTGTTTTAAGTTCACACTCAATTCAGATAGGAAAAGAGAGAAACATGTGACTGGAAATAAACTATGAGATTGCTGAAACATAATTTAAAATATTGATATTGTGTCAGTATCAGCCAGCTATGTAGTTGCTGCCTCTAAAGCAACTAACTCAAGACAATCTTAGGAAATGAAGGGAAACTAAATGTACCATTATCCTGCAATTACCACCAGTGCCCCCTTGGCGCTGTTTCAGAGGCTTTTCCCTGACAACAAAGCAGCAACTGATTCAAACAACCAACCTGCTTATAAAGTACACACTCAAATTTAAGCAAGTAAATCTGCTTCATAAGTATCTCCACCTCAAAACTAAATTTGTTTCCTCTGGAGTTTACAGTGTCAAAATATTTATATGTCTGTGGCGTGTGTGTGCGTGTGTGTGTGTGTGTGTGTGTATGTGTGTGTTTAGGGCGGGCCCATGGCGCTGATGACTTCCTGCCTGTAATGATGTATGTCCTGGCTAGATCAAATCTGTCCAACCTGCAGATGGATGTTGAATACATGATGGAGTTGATGGACCCATCATTAGCACTCGGGGAAGGTACACACGCACACACAAATCTTTAAACAGTTCTTCTTGTCGACAATGTCTTTATTACATTACTGATCATGCCTCCCCTCACTGTGTGTGTGTGTGTGTGTGTAGGTTCTTATTATCTGACCACCACCTACGGGGCTCTGGAGCACATTAAGACTTTTGACCAGCAGAGGTCAGCAACGCGGCAGCTCAGCAGAGAGGTTCAGGACTCCATCCATCGCTGGGAGAGAAGACGCACACTGAACCAGGAGCGCATGGCCCAAGGATCTGTTAGGGTACACATACACATATACATACACACACACACACACACACACACACACACACACACACACGCACACACACGCACAGAGTATCAAAACTGTCAGAAACATCATACAGAAAAAAATCTGAGATGTGTCCATGCTGTAATCTTTGTGTAACTTGTCTGTGTATGTGTGTTGTAAAGGACTTTCTGACAGTGTGTTGTCCTGAGATTGGAACCAACCCAAAAACTCTGGGCGTCCTCCCAACCACGACTATTGAGCAGCTAGCTGAACAGTGTGCTGCACGCTTTGAAGAAGGTAAAAATCTGAAAGACACAGTTACATTTACTGTCAGGAGGTTTTTATAGTATAGTATTTTAGATTTGAATTATTTAAAGGGAGTACTCCAGCAATGTAATAATGCACTTCTGTAAAGTTAAGGGAGCTGTTTTAATTCATATATATATATATGTGTGTATATATGTGTGTGTGTATATATATATATATATATATATATATATAGATTCATCATTGGAGATTTCCTGACTTTAATCTCTAGTATGGCTCAGTCCACAACACTGCTGGATCGCATACTTCCTATAATGCAACTTGATACAACACATCATCAGGATTATAACTGTTCTCAGAAGCTAAATCATCAGTAAATCATTTTAATTAAGCAACTGATGGCAAAGCATTTAAAAAATATTGTAATGCAATGTTGCAAAACAGAATAAAATGATAAGTCGGACAGGTTGAAACTAACTCAACTTTAAAGTCAAAATTTAGGGAAAGTGTGGCAAAGGAAGTATGGCGCTAGAGTCAGGTGAAATGGTTAGCCTAGGTTAGCATAAAGACTGGAAGCAGCGGAAATGGTTAGCACCACAGCAACAATGTTCCTGGTTCGAATCTCCCCGGATCGGCTGGGGCTTTTTCTGTGTGGAGTTTGCATGTTCTCCCCATGTGTGGGTTTTCTCTGGGTACTCTGGCTTCCTCCCACAATTCAAAGCAGGTGAATTGGTGACTCCAAATTGCCCATACATGTGAATGTGAGTGTGGATGTTTGTTTGTCTCTGTGTGGCTGCCTGTGATGAACTGGCGTCGCACTTGTCCAATGTCAGATGGGATCAGCTCCAGCCCCCTGCAACCCTGATAAGGACAAGTGGTTATAGAAAATTATGGATGGACGTTTCAGGGGACGTTAAATGATGGAAGTCCTTGACCAGTAACAGTCAGGCGTAGTGACTGCGTGCAGCTTGCTAGTCTAATCATCACAGACAGGTTGCTAT
The DNA here is from genome assembly GCA_036365135.1 of Miichthys miiuy. Lineage (NCBI taxonomy): Eukaryota > Metazoa > Chordata > Actinopteri > Sciaenidae > Miichthys > Miichthys miiuy. Next base: position 6,090,914 of record CM071615.1, on the reverse strand, counting down.
GTTTGGTACCATAGTGCTCGTAAGCCAGAAATGCTGTGCAGCTGAAATGGTAAACCATCGTTCATCAAGAACTGCTTACAGCACAGCACTTCTTCTGAAGCCACAAGCCACAAAAATGTTAATTATTCAGGTTTAGAGATGCTTGTAGGTATGAACTTTGAGAGCACCAGGCTAGCTGTTTCCCCTTGCCTCCAGTCTTTATGCTAAGCTAATCACATCCCAATTCCAGCTCAGTACCTAAAACACAGACTACATTATTATTATTCTCAGGGTAATGGAATTCCTCCTTGTTTCTTTGTTCCAGACTCCTACATCCTCAGTGTGTATACAGATGGTGTTCACCGGCCCCTGGCCCCAGCAGAGCTGGCTGTCAGTGTTAAGAACAGCTGTCAACCTGGATCCTACTGCTTTGTCTATCACCCCATCGACCAACCCAACAACAACCAGCCCGGTCGCAGCTGTCCTACTGACCCGCCTCCAGCTCCACCTGCAGAAAGCCTCCTTCCAGCTGTTGATACTGTAGAGCTGGAGGCAGAAGAGGAGAGTTTGATTAGCTTGTAACAGCTCCAGCTTCACAGTGGTAGCTACTGTATCACCATGGTAACTCCATCAATGTGGTGACTGCATCAACAATGTACTGATTCAAAAGAAGAAGGAAAAAAAAGTAAGGAATGTTTAAATCTCAGGTCTCACTTCAAATATTGATCTAATTGAAACAGATGCATGCAGAATATCACAAAACATTGAAAGTGATGAAACGTGTAGTATCTTTTGAATGAGATTTATATGAGTTTAAGTCTCTGGCTGGTCTAAAGTCACAGAAGAGAGCAGTGACCAACGAAAATGAGACAACAAAGAGACAAAAGACAGATTTTGTAATGGGGTCTGGAACCCCGGGGACTGCAGGAGTTTTTTTTTAGTTTTTTTTTATGGTTTTATAAAATGGAAAAATACATGTAATTCTAACATGCACATATATGATCATGTTAATACTGTTTATACTCTATGATACTTTATGTTACTTTCTCTGGTGCTCAAGACATCTGCTTCAAACAGGGGTAGACTGTACTTACTCATTACTTAACAGGTTGAATCTGTAATTTCTTTATCCACAGTATTTAGATCAACTTTACTTTGTGAAAAAACAGCTGCTAAAACACATGTTTAAAGGGGTGGAAAGTCCTTTGCAGCATTTTTTATTCAAAGCACAAGTATAGCAGCCATATGGACCAAAATGTTCATTTTCATTACAACAATCTCCACATTTGTCTTCTGTATACTGATTGTATTGTAAATAAACTGGCTTTTACAGTTTGCCAATGCGGTTTCTCATTTAAGTCAATTGTACAGAAGGAGTTGCAGTGTCACGGCACTAAGTCACACACCACCAACTATTTGACTGATTTTGGTGAAACTGGATCATATTTTATGGAGAAAATGTTTTCTGGTTTTCCCTCTGATGTCCTCCAGCTGCTCCGCCTCAGCTCTCTGTGATTTACAGAGTTTCCTGATGGACAGTGAAGTAAACTGCTGCCAACTGTAGCTGCTGTTAGCTAATGTTAGCTCAGTTTGTTAGCTGGGCTGCCTGGACTGTGAGCTCAGAGCACCGGGGAGTGTTAGTGTTTGTACCACAGGCGTTTTGGACCACAAGGAAGAATAGAAAGTTATCAGGCCTGGGGCGCGGGGAATGCTGATGGGGAGCAGAGCCAGTGTCTAACCAGAACTGGAGCGGCAATGTAACTGGGCTCTATTACTATTGACAAAATGACAGAGGAGAAGAGACCAAAGACGACGTTGATGGAGGAAACTAAGAAGAGAAAGAGAGTGACCAAGCAAAAATCCGCAGGACAAGAATAAATCTGCGACTGACTTTTTGACTGCAGCCAGAAAACAGCAATGACAGTGAGTTTTTCACCTCGGCTTCAAGTGTTGCCATTTAGAACAAACAGTTTAGACATGTTCAGACAAGAGGTCATACAATGTTTGTTTCAAGCATACTTAACCCATAACCCTGTCATGACTTTTACTCAACAAATTGTTTGCCTTCTGCTCTGCACTGCAAAGTTCAGCATTTTGAACCTGATTGCTCACAAATTTACCTATATCATATCATATCATATCATATCATATCTGAAGATGGGTGACACTTAAAGGAAAAAAAATACCTCAATAAATGAGTGAAAAAAGATAGCAATGCTAGATGCTCCCACATAGGTGCACTGCATGGTACAGTTAGGCATGCACTGTGGCATCTATTAAAATTCTGAGCAGGCCCAGTTGATTGATTTTTGTCAAGTCAAGTCTTAACTTTATTGTCAATACTGCCATATGTACAGGACATACAGAGAGTTGAAATTTTGTTTCCCTCATATCCCTGGTGCAAACAAGCAATAAACATGAAATATAAAAGACATAAAAACAGTACAGCAAATATAAAAAGATAGAAACAGTGTAAATATCAGATTTGATTGACAAAGATGAATGTACATTTGAGCTTGTCTACAGACATGTGGAAAAAAGTGAAATGGTCATCCTTCATCATATAGTGGATGAACGCATGTGTGGCATACACCAAGAGAACAGTACAGGCTTGAATCCTTGACCCTATAGTGACAGTGTTATGGTGCGGGGGGCATGCTGCTGGCATGGTTTTGGAAGTTTACTGCAAATTAATACAAAGATGTTCTGAGCCTGATGGGAGCATTCTCTTCCAGGACCAAAGGGCACAAGGGTCACTGAATGGTTTGATGAGCATATAATGTGAATCACGTCATGGCCCTTTGCAGTCACCATATTTAAACCAACTGAACAGCTATGGGAGATTTTGAACTGATGTAATAAGAGAATACCTTTTGGAAAAATAGCCTTCATCCATTCAGTAGAATTCCAGAGACTTGTACAGTCAATGCCAAGGCACATTGAAGCTGTTCTTGTCGCAAAACACCTTACAACCCACCAAACACCACGATTCACTCAGATTTCTCCAGAAATCGATCATTGGTTTGTCATTTCCAGCAGATTGATTGACACAGTGACGATGGCACAGATGGGAGTCGACAAGCCACAGGCTTTGTGTCTAAAGCTTGTTATTCTCTGTAAAAATCTGTGTTGCTCAGCCTTTGTTAAGGCCAGCTGCTTCCTGTCCGCAGGTCATTATTTCCGAAAAAGGTCCATAATGAGGTCCTTAAACGATAACAAGCTTTCTGTATGCTAACAAACTCTGCTGAATCTCCACCATTTCACCTGTTCCATCTCAGTAGAAATCCACACATAGAAAAGAGACAAAGTATCAAATATGCATGCGTGAATGGAGACATCCAATTTTTTATGTTGTGGATGTTTGGAGATAAAGAGTTTCTCAATACTGACACACTAACAAGGTGTCTTTGTACAGTAGCGATAGCTGTTTCTTTACTATGCAGTCCTGGCCTAATTCAGTTTTAAATCTAAACGCTCTGATTGTTGTTGTTGTTGTGCTCATTGTTTTGAAAAAGACATCTGAGCCAATTGAACCTTTGTAGGTGTAATTAAACATGAAGAAGTCCTGAGATATTGTCTTGAAAATACCAATAAGCATGGATGAAGATATCACAGCCTGTGTTGATTGTTAATATAGTCATGGGATGGAAAAAAATTGTCCTTATTGGTTGGGAAAACAACAATGTCCAACCAATAGCTACAAATGCTTGAACATTTTGAATTTGTAGTTCTCTACAAATTGACCAAAGTGGCATCTTCTCATATATTTTAACTATTTCTGTTTTGAAGTGTTAAAGGTTGAGATTGTCTCTTTTGGTGGACTTGACAGCCCTTGTGTAAACGGGTGATCAGTTGCATTTATTGGACCAAATATCCACCCAAAATATCAAAACCTACTGCTTAAAATCTTGGTATCATCTTTGACCAGTATATGACTTTTGTTCATCATTTTTATTGCTTTTTGGCATCAGTTGTTCATCACGTTACTGAGCTTGTTCAGTCATGTTTTCTTCAGCTCAGAAAAACCACAAATAATCATAGATCTTGAACTATTTAATTTTCTCTCGTCAAGATGTTCTGTAATTCCCTGAGTCAAGTTGCTTTGAATCACTTACAATTGATTCAAAGTGCAGCTGTCATCGTTCTTACACCCTCCACTGTCTTCACGTAAAATTCAGAATCAACTACAAGATCCTCTTGATTACATTTAAGGGTCTGCATGATTTTGCAGTTACACTTCTGATCTCCTTGCACCTCATTCCACTCTGTGACCACTCTGATCCTTAAATCTTCCAAATACAAAACAAAAGGTAACCACACCTTTGCTGTTTTAGCCCCAACCCTGTAGAGTCACTCACCCCAAGTTTTCAGATTAGCTGGATCGTTTTTAAGCAGCTCCAAAGACTGTAACTCTTTACACTTTACCCTTGGGACTCACCACATCCGTCCAAACGGTAACAGCTTAATAACTACGGGATGGATTGCTGTGAAAAAGACATTGATGGATCCCAGATGATGTACCCTACAGATACCAATTCTACAGTTCCCATCATGGCAGTGGCATTGAACTAAATGTTTTGGTTTTGTTCACTACCTGCCCATTGTGAAACATCTGACGGACATGGTTAGCAACTGGCTGTGGCGGAGCATTTAGCCACTAAAGTGCCAGATATTTCCCTCAGGAGTTGGTGAAGACCAAAACATGGGGTAGAAGCTATGAGGCTCCAAATCAATGCTAAAAATCTGTGTAATATTAAGTTTGCTGTATCAAGTTAAAATGCGATAATGGTGTTGTGTTTGCAGCATGTTTCCTTTGCCCAAAGGTTGAAGGTTTAATTTAATCTCTGCTCATTTTGTTTTGTCTTCCGTAATGGACAAATAATGGATGGATGTGTAGGAACAGTGACACGGTAATGTCTTAGTCTTGGAGAGAAACATCCAGCGTTTGGTTAACCTTCCACAGGGTATGAATGAACACACTTGCCAATATACGCACAGAAGCACTATAATGATTTTCAGTAATAAGATGGTGGGCTCTCCACAACAGCGCCATGACTAAGAGTCTTTGAAATGGGACACTAACAAGCTAGCAGCACTTCCACTGGGATTGTCCCCTTGCACGCTAAAGTCAAAGTTGGTTTGATCTGGAGAAGGGTGTGTATGCGTGGGTGGGTTAGGGGGATGGGGGTTAAAACACTCCAGTCTAGGGTATATATGTGTGAACGACAAGACTCTGATAGTTTTCAACCACCATAGACCTATGCACACTCACTTACCGAGGCAACCAGCAATCCAATAGAAAAAAAGAAGAGAACGGATATTCACATTTTCAAAACTTCTTTCTATGTAGGGAAAACAGGAAAAGAAATAAGTGGTAGACACAAAGTATCTGACTGCACGGTCATCTCTGTCGCTGTGGTTAATCTCTGCTTGTGTGACACCAAACCTCTGAAGTCCAACTTTGAAAAGCTGCTGCTGAGAGATCAACACATCCATCTGAGCAGCAGGTAAGTCAAACTACTGGCCTACGAACAACTTTCAAAAATCCCATAATTTTACTTTCAGCAGTGCTTCATGTCTTAGTCTTAGTTGAGTTTTTGAGAATGTGTTCACAGCTAAGTAGAAAAATAATAAAAAATAAGAGGATTTTCAAAGGTTGGTTTTAATTTTGTTACTGACTCTGTATAACGTGCAATGCTTAAAAATACTGATTTGTTGGTGATGTGGACATTTCCTTATACATACCCTACCATTTTAAACGAGTCACTCTTCGGCTGTCTGGGATATACAAACAATCTAAAATGGTTCTTTGCTGCAGCATGCAGGGGTGACATCAGGGTGCCTCGATTGTTTTTGGCTTATTTTAGGTCCCATAAATCCATCATAAATTCAGTAGCTTCCAAACTGTCAGATGAATTTCAGTACATCCTCTGTTGTCAAGACCTTTCAGAGAGCTCCATGTGGATTACATAGAAATTTTGAAATATTATAAGCTTATTTTTTCTTATTTTAAACATAATGTATGAGTCTTAAAAGACAAAAAGCACCAACCCCCAGGAAACTGCCTTATGGAAAGTGAAACCTGTTCTAATAATATGAAGAATCCTCTTTTTACATGCTGGTATAAAAATGGTGGCATTGAGGTGTTTTTTTGTCTTCATTGTAAAAGCATGTTGATATTTATTCATGATGATTAAAATATGTTTCTGTTTATATTGTTTTGTTTTATTTTAATGTTACTTAGTCTGAAGATCAGAAACACTTGAATTATTGTCAAACAAGCTTCTTTTTTCTTTTTCTTTTTAGGATGTCTGAGCTTCTTGCTTTCCCCCGAATGTCCTTCCTGTTGCTTTGCATTCTGGGTACGACCTCTGTGACTTCTGGCTTCCCTCAGCCTCGATTACCTCTCAGGTGGTTATTCACTAAATCTCACTGAGGCCACAAAAGGTTTGACTGTTAATAGTACAATGACTTGGAGTGGATAGATACCAATAAGCTAACTAGAACCTCAGATACATAATTTCTCCATAATGTGCTGTACTGAGTGTGCTGTTCAATCTTATCTGATTCCAGAAGTCCTGATGATTCAGCCGAACCTAAACGAGATGACTGGGATGTCGTTTTCCCCTCTATCTCTCTCCGTGATTGGAGCATTCAAATGATGTCAGCCCCCAGCCTCGGAGGAGCAGCTGATAGCAAGGCAGGACTGATGAGGGAAGCGTGGCTGTTTGCCCCAGAAAGGGCAGAGGCGAGGTAACTGTATAGTGAGGGAAAATGCTATCATGAAGTTTTAATCAAATGAAACATCAGAAGACCAGAATGGAAGCAAGCACTACATTTTCTTACATCTAGTGACATCTGTGTTATAACAAGCCCCTGGCTGCAATATCAAACTCTTTATGTATTTAAGTTTTACAGACAGATTTAATCTAAATCTTAAATCTCTTTGCAGCACTTTCGATTTTCATATATCTGTAATATGAGCAGTTTAACAAAACATGGATTTTATGTAAATCTATTAAATATTTCCCAAGAACAAAGCAAAGATTTGCGTTCCAGTGTGGAACATTGGGCCACCACACTATTGACTAAATGCAAAAAATATGTATTTTTTGTGATATGGGTGAGCTAACCCTTAAAAAAAAAAAGAAAAAAGTTTGACATTTTGGGAAATGTGCTTCTTACTTTCTTGTTGAGTGCTAGATGAGAAGATTTATACTACTCACAAATCTGTGAGCTATTTATGAAGTTAGAACCAGGAACTAGAAAGAACTAACCGAGCTCTGTCCAAAAAAACAAAACAAAATGTGTTTCACTACTTCTTGGCATGGGCGGAGTTTTGAACCTTTGGACAGAGCCAGGCTAGATGTTTTTCCTGTTTCCAGTCTTAAAAATAAGCAAGGCTGGAAGATAGATTCACATTTAAGGAGTTAGTTATTCCTTTAAACAGGAAGCCTTAGGGGACATTTGGGGGTTTAAGCTGCTATTTTTCATGATATCAGACAGAATTATCAACTTGCTACATTTCCATCGTCAGTCTGACATTGTCTTCATTCTGATCCATTTCCGTGGGGGAGGAGGATTCAGAGACCAATGTATCTGCCTAAATCATCATCATCATTTTAAGCTGACATTGATGCATAGTATCAGTGTCAACATACTGGTTTTGCTGAGGTTTTAAAAGTGGAACAGAGCAAAGTCAAAACAAAATATGAGGTCTGGTGATATTGAGAGAATATGCAGTCTTTAGAAGAGTCTTACAGTGCTGTCAGTTTTGTCTATAGTGGTCAATGTTAGTCCAGCCTGTGGCGCTGATTGGCTAGTCATTAGTCCAGCCATGGCGCTCAATAGATAATCAATAGGAAGCTTTATTGATTGAGAAACTGCTGTTTCAGATGCCAGACCAGAATCAGGCAACTCAATGGGATTGGGGATTCAAAGGCCTGGACCAATGAAAGGTGTGAATGGGAGCTATACCAAAATAATAATCAAGTTTCATGAATTTAGGTTCATGAAACTCAGGTTCAGTTCAAATGAAACGACAACAAAACAACACCAATATTATATTAACGTAGGAGTCCCTGGTATCTTGATTGTTTTCCAGACACTGATCTTGAGGTCTTGATCTGTGTGTCTCCAGCATGGAGCGGGCATGGCCAGCCGAATGGTCGTCTCAGGGTGCCGGCATGGTGAAGAGGAACATGGTGGTGGCTGATGATGCTGCCTTCAGGGAGAAGAGTAAACTCCTTACCTCCATGGAGAGACAGAAGTGGCTCAACTCCTACATGCAGAAGCTACTAGTGGTTAATTAGTGCACTACTCCTCCATAGCAAGCTATGGGGAGTGGTGCCTTGTGGCGTAGAACTATATCACTAGATTCAGCTCATTTAGGACATTACTACTACACTAACCTTCTACTAACTAACCTTCTACAAACCTTCTACACTTTAAACTACTTCTCCTTCTACTACAGACTTCATTCAAACTACACATTTCACCAAGATCTTGTACTATTAAACTTGTATTCAACTGTTTTTTTAGATTCAGCTCATTTAGGACATTACTACGATTATTTTACTAATTTCTACTGTTAATATTTTACAAATTATTCAATTTTTTCTACACATTTTTCCCATTTAAATACATTGTACAACCTTCAAATCTTTCTACAAACCTACATTTTAACCTACTGCTGCTAACTAACTACTAACCTACTACACATTAAAACAGTGAAGGTATGAGTTCACATTAAGGTGAACAGCACTGAAACAGAGCAGAGATTGACTGACAGACAGACAGACAGACAGACAAGACAGACAAGACAAAAGGCTTTCAAAATAAGAGTCCCTTCAAAATAAAAGACTTTGTAAAACTCTCTCCTTAACAGACACAAGCACGCACAGACACACACACACACGCACACGCACACACACACACACAGTTAGACAAGACAAAAGGCTTTCAAAATCATTTGTATTCAATTTGATTTTAAATTAAATGTTAAGATGAGGTGAGGTGAGCTTTGAGCAGGACTGCCTGATGGAAGAGGGTTGTCCAAGTGAAAACCTGGAGTGAAAACTACATACATGTAATATAACTGATAATTGCCTCCATTTGTGTTCCTTGGTTATGTTTTTGTGATTCTTAGTTGATGTTGAAACAGAATAGATTGTTGTGTAAATAAACATGTTAAAAATTACTATTTGAGATGAGCTTTTTGTTCTTGAATACAGACCCCCTCTCAAAATTTCTGTGGGAATTTTCTAGTTCTTCATGATACCGGAAAAAAGATTTTAGGTACCAAGTCTCTGGGAAACTGCTCAGACCTGAAGATATCGTAGACATCAAAAGACATCTGCAGTTGTATTTATTGCATCATTTCACTATTTTACTGCAAAATGGCTGAAAACTGTAAATAAATTATTGATTTCCCAAAAGTTAGAAATGAATAAATTAATAAATCAGAATTTTGTCTTTTGGCATCAACATAAATGTAAAGTGAATTTTTTTTGTCCTGCTGGAAATAATTTGGTGTTATTCAATGTGGAGATGAATAAAGATGCTTTGATGTTTTTGACAACTGTAGCTTGTGTTTGACTTCATAGAGTAGTATGATGGTAGTTGTAGGAGGGGTCCCGGAGACAGTGGCCCAGAGTGGGAGAGCCTTTCTGGGGATAGTGAAGGGAAGGCAGGCCCTAGGTTGTATTATATTTTACACAGTTCAACAGCCAAAAGCAGGATGTCAGTGTTTGTCTTGGTTATATAAATGGATGTAAAGTTCCACATGTTGGAGAAACATTTAGATCTAACTTTCAAATAAATTTCAGAAACACTACATTAGTAATTCAACATGTTGAGTGAGACGCTTGTTGACAGCTGGAGTCAGGATGTGGTTAGCCTAGCTTAGCATAAAGACTTGAAACGAGGGGAAACAGCTAGCCTGGCCCTGTCTACTGTTGGCAGTATGTAGGTATCTTGGAATATGTATGTTCTTGTATTTGGAAGTTATTAGACATGTATTAGAAGTTTAAGCATCATCTCATCACAGATTACCCATGATGCTGAAGGAGAGCTACAGACTTGTTAGATTAAAATGTAATCACGAACTGTTTTAGTTTTAAAAGTTCAAATATATTTGTTAAACCACTGGATCTCAAACTGTGGTACAAGTACCACTGGTGGTACGTGAGCTCCTTTAAGTGGTACGCAAAGGAATCTCTGAAATGTAATTTTTTAATGAAATAAATGAATTTAGAAACATTTAATATCCTCAACACTATGAGATCCTGTTATATTTTCTTTGATATCCTGCTCCATAGTCATGTCACATTCTTGCAGATAGCGTGAAGCCTGCATACAGCCATTATTAATTATGAACTAAAATGTGACGGGGAGATAGTAAGTGGAGGTAAAATGAATGTTTGAAAAACAAGGCAATCGTGACTCCAAATGGGAACTATAAAGATAAAAGGGAAGTCTGGATTGGGAGGAGCCCTTTTCCACCCAAGTATCTCAGGTTATTGAACTGGTTCTGATCAGGACAGTCAATAAAAATTCTTATTAGGAGTAAATCTGCCTCCTGCCTCTCTTTTGTTTGTGAAGCACTTTATAATGACATATAAAAGGTTAATATCACTTTCAGCTACCAGTTTCCTTGTAAAAGGAAGAAAATATCTGGTTTCCATCCAAATGTCGAGTGATTTTTCTGGCAAACTCCTCCATCCATTTATTTCTGAATAATAATCACATAATAATCACAACACTTCCATCACACAAACAGGAGTTATTGTCTGAGGATCAAAGTCTATGGCGGTATCAACACCAGTTCATCCAGCTTGCCCACCATCTCCTGCAGCTGAATCCTGTTGGCCAGTCTCTGCCTGTCCCTCCTCTCCAGCAGCAGAGCCTCTGCATGAAGAAGCAGCTGCGTGGCCTGAGATGATGGGAGCTCGTCTGGAGTTTCGGCCCAGCTGTGGGGCACCTCTGCTGGGCGGCAGCCGCGTTTGACCGGCTTCTCAGTCTGGAGTTTGGCTCGGTAGACCTGGGGGAGGGTGGGCAGCGAAGGGAGAGAGGAGAGAAGAGGCGGGAGGGAGGAGGTGTCCGATCCTCCCTGCAACGTCTCTCCTCTCTCTCCTCTCTCTCCTCTGTCCTCTGCATCCCCTCTGCCTCTCTGCTGTCCTTTCTGGGGCATAAAATGAAGAAGATGATAGATAGATGAGAACATACAGCGGGAGGTCACAAATATCATTACAAATAAGAATAATAAATAATATTAAACTTTCTGTCTTCATACTGGCATCAAACCGTGTTACTTTTTTTGGTACTGACCAAAACGTGTCTGTAACACTTCAGAAAGAAAAGGTAAAGAGAAGTAACAAAGCTATGCCAGACGTCTGAAAAAATAAAGTTTGGCTAATTGGAGACTATTTTTTTTTTTGGCAAAATAAATGTATGACTGTGGTTACATAATGTTACTCTGCTGTGCTGTAGTGCCACCTCACATCAGGCAAATAATCTGTTCAGTTGTACAAAACATGACTGAGCTTTAGAGGTGCCGGCAGGTGGACTTTTGAACTGTAAAGAGAAACATGCTAGTCATTTCCCCTTGCTTCCAGTATTTATGCTAAGCTAGGCTAAACACATCCTGACTCCAGTTCAGTACTTAGCGCACAGACCTGAAAACTGATATCTATCTTTTCTCCTCACTCTGGGAAAAAAGTACATGTATTCACCAAAACTTTGAACTATTCATTTTTAAAGGAAATTCAGATTTTTTTTAGAAATACATTTTACATATTGGAAAATATTTGCCGGAAACATATGAAAAGACTGTAAACTATAGAGTGCTGAGATGTGGAGTCATTATACTGGTTTCACCTGGAGTTTAGTTGCCAGTTAGGTAGTTAGCTCTGCCTTCAACATGCAACAAATGCATCTTCCCTGGATGCCAGAAGTACAGCAGCTGGCTTTATTTAAATTTTCCAAAAATAATGAGATGAAGATGAAGTGGATGGACTTGACCGAGAGCTCGCTTCTGCAGTGATTATTTTACACTGACTAGTTTCACAAACTTTTTCCGGACATATGGGGCCACACCAACTATCTCCTTCCTGCCATCATGCCCGCCAAGTGTAAGTTACCTTGTGTGCTTATGAGTATAGTAATTAAGGTAACTTGGTGCACAGTAACTCAACTAAAGGAGGTGCAATCCCCTAACATGATTTTACATCGGGTAGGCCAGCACCAATTTTCGTGTGTGTGTGTGTGTGTGTGTGTGTGTGTGTGTGTGTGTGTGTGTGTGTGTGTTGCACACCTGTCCTCTGGGCAGTCTCAGTATCATGTCCTCGAATTTCTCTAGCCCCCGGTTTCCATGGTGACACTCTCTTGTGCTCCCATTGGGTGCATGTGTAGGCTTTTCAACAACAGGATCTGTCAGATGGCAGTCCACCACACTATCCTATACACACCAGACACACACACACTTTGCGTCACATTTCCAGGACCATGTCTGTTGGCCAGTAGCGACAACTGACATCAGTCACACATACGCGCATTTGGTTTGCATTTGCACATTCACTTATCTTAACTTAAAGACTTAAAAGTGAACACTTAAAAATGAACAACAGATTTTTATGGCAGGAAACTCTCAGCCACATCGAGGAATCACAATGTTGGAAATCACTTCTGTGTTCAATTGTGTTGTTGTTGTGTGTAACTCACCATCCAGGTCCAGAAGACGTTCTCCACCTGTTTCCAGTTCAGATATGCTTCTAGGAGGTCACAGAGCTGCCGCACACACACACACTCCTACAACACACACACACGCACACAGTCTAAAAGTGTTCTCAAAGATGGAACATAAGCACTTTGCATTTTCTAAGATCAAGAAATTGAACAAATAACACAGACTTAACTAGTCCGTGTTGTTGTTACAACATAACTAGAGAGCAACTGTAAGCCGAATTATTCACCTACTGAATCCAACTTCACTGTCATGAAACTGTTACACAATGATTTTCTTTTCACATAAAACAAACCTTCCAAAAGCAACACATCCAAGATTTGGTAAAAAGTGTGAAAAATAACAACTTGATATGCTAACATTTAATTTTTAAAACCAAACTGATTTTGTGGTGAAAAGGTAAGACAGAAAATGGACGTTGTTTCGTTATCTGACTAGAACTATAGACAGAGTATATTATTAGTAATTCATTTTAATAACAGCACACACACATACATACACACTTACCTCTCTTAGCACTGTTGAGCTTTGATCAGGGGAAGATACAGAGGTCGGGAGGATGGCAAACAAAACCTGAAAAAAATATTTCAGTTCCTTAAGTTGAGTGTTTCATCAGCATTTTGTGCAGAAAAACACTTGCCAGGGTTGTGTGTACTGTTATTTGCAATCATCCAGCACTTGTGCTCCAAAACTTCTAGTTTTGTTCAACTTCCATTGCAGCAACTTACAAACATTGACAGTAGCCAGTGGCAAAGTTGGAAAAGAGAGGATTTTCTCACAGCATGGAGCAAGCGAGTTCGCTCTTCTTGCATGGAAAGCAGTGTCTGTCCCTGATACTTCAGGCTGCCAATGAGCCACTGAAGTTTCCTCAGAGATGCTGAGTGCAACTGGAGCTCACTGGAAAGCTGAGGGTTCACCTAACACACAGATTAGAGATATAAACGTATACAGATACAGAAATCGGGTTTACCAGTGTAATGTGGTAGTACACCAGTAGTACTTACAGGTATAGGTGTGAGCAGTATGTTGTCCATCAGCTGTACTCGACGTGTCAACAGTTTCTCCAGTGTTCCTGTAGCAAGCAGCCAGCCCAGCGCCAGGAGGAGATCTCTGCTGGAGAATCTCCCTCCCTGCCCTCCTTCTCCACCCTCCCCTCCACACACCCAGTCAGCATGGTATCCAGTCTGCCAGAGACCTGCAGCTACCAGCTTCCTGTGCTTTGACACTATACAGAGAAAGAAAACACATTCAGTCACTCAGCAAGTCCACTTAACTATTTTTAACCCTCCTAGAAATGTCTATCAGTTCGGTCCAGTTTTGTGCAAGTAAATCCAAATCAAGGAGACAATCAGTGAAATCAATTAAGGTCATATATATTAGTGGGTACATGGTCGAACAGGTTGAACAAAAGAAAAGTCACAATGTGGAGTAAATGCTGTTTCAATATATATTTTATCGAACCCTTGGTAGGTCTGCTATTACAGACTCATGTTGTGTGGACAAGCCTTGCACAAAACAAATATAATCTATGTGTGAATTAGCATCAAGGTCTGACTGAGATGCCAATGACTGAAAATAAAATTGATCTAAGATAGATCAGTTTGCATATTAGATAATTTGCCATTTGTGTCTTTTTCTATGCTAGTTCATAACACAATAAAGAACATTTCCAGCTGAACTAATGGTACAGTCATGGTATAATCTTGGCAATAATTCAGTATATTTATATAAACAATAGATAATGTGACTGACCTCCTTCCAGCTGGTTAAAGGCCTCACAGGAAACAGTGCCAGCTGACTGAAGGATGCTGGTGAGGAGCTGCCAAAGCTGATCTTCCTGTAAATCAACAGTGAGCACGAAGACACAGTGTCTCAATATGTACGGTACAGTATTAATCTATAAGGAAAAGCTCGGGGGACACGCTAACAGGACGTCACCATGAAATAAAATATATAGGCCTATAAGTTGTTGTGATCAAAACTTTTCTATGTAAATTCAAACAGCTAATAACTAGAGGTCAAATAAATTCAAATAGTAGAATAACAATAATATTTCCCTCGGTAATTATATAGGAGCTAGTAGAAAATGGGAATACTCCAGTACAAGTACCTCAAAGTAGTACTTCAGCATGGACCTCGACATAATCAAGTCCACCCCTTAAAGTCAAAATATTGAACGTACCACCTCGAGCCCACCACCAAATTTAGCACGCCTGAAGGTCTCCGGTGTGGGCACAGCGTCCAGACCGGTGGCCGCCAGCAGTCTGCACAGAGCTCCGATCACCTGCCGCACCTCGACACTCACGGCGGCTTTGCTCCGCCGCATTACGGCCACAGCACAACACACAAAAGTAAATAAACTTTCTGTCCACGCAGCTTTCAGGTTTAGTCCAGCAGACACACTTTGAAGGTTTTTAAAGACTTTTTCAATGACATGTCCACTGCTCTCAAGGCTGGTTGTTGATATTTCGCGGCGTACACAATAACTTCCGGGTACGAGGTCGTTGCCATGGAAGCCAATGGAAGAAATTGTGACTGATGTCTGTGTCTGCCAATCAGAAATGTGATCCTGAAAGAGCTAGGTGGGGCTTACTTTGTATTGGTACGTTTTCAGTTATTCCAATTTATATTAATATTTATGTATTAATTTATTATATTTCATATATTGAATCTATTAATCCCGTTTCAAACCTGAAGTTTAACAGGAGCAAGTCAAGACAAATGATCTGTCAGGGTTCGACTATTATATATGACGTTTTCAGATTAATCACTAGTGAAAATCATCATATTTGTAAGATCTTTATGAATATAATATCATATATTAGAGTATATAATAAAGTTAATATTATATAGTATAGATTATTGTTGTGTTTCAAGTGACAAGGTACAACTGGTATACTCCAATAATATTTATTTCTCATATCAAAATCATTTATAAACCATAAACATCTCACAACTATGTACAAACATGCCTAAAATAATTTAAAACATAAAAGTCATTTTACACAGACGTTGGTAATTGATGAGAATATGCTTTATGCATTAACCATGTTAAAGAACAGGAACAATGTGGAAACTATGGAGGCAGTAAGGTCAGTAGTAGTAGTAGTAAGGTTTTATCAAAACAACTTTCTGGTTGGCCTGAAGCATTTTCAATTTAACAGACTCTAAAAACTCTGTTGGTCATCTTGTGCTTGTTATTCTACAATAAAGTTCAAAATCATTTTCAGTAAACGAAAGCACCACGACAAACCACATAAAACTTTAAAGAGGGAAGACTCTAAGGGAAGAGGGTTGTAGTTCTGTAGGCCGTCATGCATCTCAGTTCCCTCCTTCAGCCACTTCCTGTCTGATGATTAGGTTGCCTGGAAAGAGATCATCGATGAAATCGTCAAAGCAACGACTTATTGCTCTCATGCACCTTGTACTGTAACTGACAATATAAAAATGTGTCTTTTTATGGCTTCTCCTCTTCATTTCACAGACCTACAAGCCATGCTGGTAACATTTCATGATTTCTTTTCTAGGAACTTTAGTGTCAGTGCAGATTTCAAGTTAATCTGCAGTCCCTTTTGGGAACTTTTTATCTATATATTTACTAAACTGTATGTTCACCTGTAGTCAGATTTTACATGTCATGTTCAGCTGACTCTCTAGATTATGCTGGTAATTCATTTAAAATAATTATTGGAAATTATTCAGAGGACCAGTGAAGTGTTACCACATTTTTCAACATGCCTTTGAATTGTATGGGAATAGTTAGATATTGGTTTAGTTAATTATTTAACGTTAGCTTTAAACACTCTTACCATCGAGTTTCTTCAGTTGAGGAAGTCTTTTGGAGACATTGTCTCTCCAGGTTCCCTGAGCGCTTTCCTTGTCCTCCAGAGGATTACCAAGAAACCTCAGGTCCTCCAGGCAGAGCAGGTCAGTTAGTCTCTCAAATTCTTCTACACAACACAGAAAAGACAACGAAATGACCAAAAATCATCAGTACATTAACTTTAACAATAAGAATAACGACCCTAAACTAAAAACATCGTTGTTTAGAAGTTAAAAACCTTTACTGGCCTAAAATGAAGCTTTTTAGACCATGTGAAATTTTCGGTGGGTACGGTGCTTCCATGAATAAACACATCATCATTGTCATTTTGCAACCTAATTCTAGCTACAATATGTCTATTTCAATTTCAGCATGTGTTGACTGTTGCAGCCTACTCCATTCTTTGACCAGGTTGTGCAACATGTAGAGGACCCTGAGTTTCTTCATGCCATGGATTCCCTTCATCTTCTCTATTGAGTTGTAGGAGATCCACAACTCTTCTAATGTATCAGCTACTGCGTCCTACAAACACACGCACACACACACACACAACTTATATGAAATAATGTACATTCATAGTATGTATTTAGTATGTGGAACCACTTCTGAAACTTCTTTAAGTCGGAAAGTTCTAAAAACTGTCAATAAAGAGAGAAATAATAATAATAAAAATTACACTTGTTAGTGTTCATTCTTTTCATATGTAACTTACCAGCCCATCAAAGGTCTTTATATTATTTCTTCCTAATGACAATATCTTCAGGTTCTCTGCAAGCATCACAATCCAACATCACATTACAACACCACATTTCCATCCGTGAACAGTTTGTGTATTTATGTCATCATTACTCACTCAGGCTGCTGAGATTGGTTATTTTGGCAATGCAGTTTGTGCTCAGAGACAGCTTCCTGTGGAGGATACAGTACAAAATCAGTCATAACATATCAGATATTAGTGACTAAACACGCTGCATTAGCTGCTGTTACTCGCTCTTAACTCACAAAACGTCGACATACTTTATCTACTGATGTATTAGCCAATCATTTGTGTACTTCACTGGTGTTTACAAGCGGTCATGCACATTAGAGACAGTGTGTACTTATCATCTGACTTGACTGTTGTTTCACCTGGTTCCACTCATTAAATGCCTGAATTTATTCTGTCAATTATTCTGGTGCTGACTGTGTGAATTTCAGTAAAACAAAACACTCAAGAGTAGAGCAGCACCCATTAGTCAGTTATTCCATTAGTTGTCAACTATTGAATGAATCGCCAATATATATATATTTTTTTAAATGTCCAAATTCTCTGATTTGAGCTTCTTAAATATGAATATTTTTTGGTTTCTTCAGTCCAGACAGTAAACTGTACCTCTTTGAGTTTTTGGACAAAACGAGACATTTAACCCCTTAAGGCCTGAATTTATATAGCTGTATATAAAAAAATGTTTTATGTGTAGAAATTATAGTATGTATGTAATTTTGGTATGTTGCAAATTTGCAACAGCAGGCATAATGGTTAATAATAAGATAACAATAACACAGTAATATAACAGTAAAAGTTTCTTACTTATTTATATAAATCTGCAAAAGCAGGTTTTCAATAATAAGAATTATGACCACTTTCATGTCACCAACACAATATACACAAACATTACTGTTAAGGATATAGGAAACAGTTAGGGTGTTGTAGCGGTTTGTTGCATACTTGTGACAGCAGGCGTTAAGGGGTTAAGGACGTGTAAACCAAATCCTATAGTTCAGAACTCCTTAATGTGCATATTTACATTCATCATGTGCACAGGAGTTTCTTACGAGGTTAAGTGTGTCAGGCCGCAATTCGAGGTTTCACTGTCATGGTAAAATAAACAGGAACTTTGATCAAATAAAAGCTGAATGAAGGAGTTGTTTAATATAAATAATAATTCTTTTTTTTACAGAGACATTAGTCTTATTCTCAAACAGTCATGGCACACAGCTGGCCCACTGCTTGATGAAGGAGCTTGAATGTAACTCACACCTTTACAGTGCATCAAACGGTGTGTGTCCATTCTAGTCAAGAGACACCAATGTGTTTATTATGAAAAATCATTCATTCATCTAACCCTCCAGAAAGTGTCAAAAGCTGTAGAACACATTAAACATATCAACCAATATATGACAACTTGTTGAAGCAGTGTATCGTGACAGGACTCACTCGCAGTTGCTGAGTGTGGAGAGAAGCATCCAGCTTCTCTAGAGGAGGAATCTGACCATACAGTAATACCTCTTTAGCCTCACTCGCTGTCTGCCCTGATTTTTTCTCCTGTACACACACACACACAGATTATATAACTACACAATGTCAAAATGGCTGCTGAGAAAAAGTTGTATTATGTAACTACACAATAAACTTCCAGTCACGCATGATACAAACACAAATAATAATAATAATAATAATTCTCCATATTTCCTGGTGTTCTGTATGAGGTTTTTAGCTGTCTGTATGCCATTTGTTGGGCAGCCTGGCAGCAAGAAGGTTGTGGATTTGAATCCCTTCTGTGTCTGGTGCTGGGACCTCTCTGTGTGGAGTTTGCATGTCTTCCCCTTGTCTGCATGGGTTCTCTCCAGTGACATGCAGGTTAATCGGTGACTCTAAATTTCCCATAGATGTGAATGTGAGCGTGAAGTTGTCTCTGTGTGTCAGCCCTGTGATGAACTGGCGACCTGTCCATGGTGTACCCGCCTCTCACCCAATGCCAGCTGGGATTGGCTCCAGCCCTCCCCAAAGGGTTAGAGGTTATGGACAATGAAAATGAATGTATGCCACTCGTTGGTTTGTCCTGGAGACACATTATCATCACATACAATTAGACAGGAAGAGGCTGGATTATGCTGTCAAATGTCAACCGTGTTACATTAAACACACACTTTTACTAAGTTACACATCTCTCAGTATACACTGTCATTATTATAATCTTCAGTTTTCAACACTCGAACTAATCCTCTCCGTCCCAACACAACATTTAAGGGCAGGACAAACCGTTAGAAAAACGTTAGCCGGATATTTAACGGTTAGACTGAAGTTAAACTACAGTTAACTACAGTAGCTAATTAAAGTTAAAGCTGATTTTAGCTCACAGCGACAACAATGTTGCGTGTAACGTCAACTACAGTCACTGCAACGAAACAGCAACGAAACAAATGAACCGACAACACAAACACTCACCATGTTAACGGAGGATAGTTGATGATGATGATGATGATGAGTTGCTGGACGATGTCTTTTCCGGTTGATATAGCACTGAGGGGTAGCCTACGCATGCGCAGTTATATAAGAAACAAACAAAACATACTTATTTAGTTTTCTGGTGTTTTGATTTGTGACTCTTTTCTTGCAGAATCTCGACAGCAAAGGTTTCATGTATTTATACAGCATTGTAATACCGCCCTCCAGTGATCAAACTTTAGTATTGCATCAAAGTGAAAGCTAATTAAAATAAATTGTTTCAGTTCACTTTTCATGTACAGGGCTGTGAATGTGATATAATAATAACAAAAGGCACTAAAAAGATCATAATTTATATTTTTGTACTACTGATTATACACATTTCTCAGTACTGAGTTATTCATCATTTTATAATGTCGTTCAACAGTTAATCGAACTCAATGCACCACATAATGACCTCAAACAACACTGACAACAGGCAGCAAGACAATATGCATCACTATTGTCTTTAAAGTATCTTTTATCTATGTATTCATCTATTTATGACTGACTTCCATATGCTTTGGGCGTGCCCTTCTTTGCATCATTTTTGGCTGTAAATCTTCAATACAATTTGGCAATTACCTCTGTCTCTGCCACACCATCTGCAATCACTGCCCTGTCAGGAGTCACCCTCACGCCTAGAATATCAAATCACAGAAAAGAACTTTGTAGCTTTTGTAACTCTCCTGGCTAGACAGCTGATACTTACCACGTGAAAATCTCCCTCCACCCACCCATCACTTGTGGATAAAAGATATTTTCTAGTTTGTCTATATGGAGAAAATCAGGTGTACACTGAGGGGATCGACTGCTGGAATCGCAGCTGGGATCGCAGACATGTTCAGATATCCATCATGCGTTGTGTCTAAGATGGGCATCTGATCACGTTTCCATCTCCTTGAGAAAAAGATTTCCTTCATGGGGTTGAGGAATGGAGAGTATCAGCTGAATCTTTTTTTTTTTAGATTTTTTTTTTTTTTGGCCTTTTCAAGCTTTTTATTTTGACAGAGACAGCTTGAAGAGTGACAGGAATGTGGGGAGAGAGAGATGGGGAATGACATGCAGGAAAGAGCCACAGGTCGAATTCGAACCCTGGGCTTCCGCAGCAAGGACTGAGCCTTCACACATGGGGCGGCTGCTCTACCAACTGAGCTAAACACCGCCCCAGCTGAATCATTTTAAAGTTGTTATAATCACTTAAATATTGCACTCGTAGTGGCACAAATTCACATGTATGGGTAATTAATCAAATGTGGTATAAATTTAGTCTGATTTCGAAACAAAGCCCTCTGTAAAAATATAGAAAGAACAAATATAAAAGGACAGGAACAATGTGGAAACATGGATTCATCAATCAAGGACACTCTAAAAAACATTTATATTAAGTGTTTTTGGCACATAAATGGTGCAGTATTCTACCACAATACATTTTCAGTAAGTGGAAAAATCGCCATGACCCAGTCAGTCTTTCCTACGAAATCTTCAGCACACTTCCCGTGGGAAAGCAGCCTCCGTCTCTGGTAGTAAGAGCTGAGTAGGTCTCAGTTTTTAGTTTTGATATGGCATTATTTCAATACTTAAACTGAATGTTGTCACTCAGTGGTAACTCCTGCAATGTCTTTGTCACTTTCCATGATACACTGTGGGTCATATTCATTCTCACAACAGAATCTTGGAGCATCCTTAAGATTAAAAAGACAGGGATGATTATGGTGGAGTTATTTTTTTTTTCTTTATTCAAAAATAGTGGGGGAAAATGACAGACCTCTACCATACAATGTACATTTCTTGTTGCTGACAGAGAGAGAGAGACAAAGAAGTAAAAATTTTATGATTATGATTTTTTTATTTGGATCCAGATGTTTACTGATGGTGACATGATTAGGAGGGGAATCGATTATTTATGTTTTTTCTGTGAATATATCCAAGGAGGAAACCAGAGCACCTGGAGAAAACCTAACATATATGAAGACAGAATGCACACTACTCAGCTGGCCTACACCAGAACCTGGCAATCCTGTCATCTATATATGCTTATAATCGATTCATTCATATATCAGTGTGTGTGTGTGTGTGTGTGTACACGTGTGTTCAAGTGGGGTTTTTTTCTTTTAAGATATTTTAAAAGTGGGCAAACCAGAGCACCTGGAGAAAACCCTAACATATATGAAGACAGGATGCACGCAGGTCTAGCCTGAACCAGAACCTGGCAATCCTGTCATCTATATATTCATATATCAGTCATGTGTTCTGTGATGTGGGCAAACCAGAGCACCTGTGAAGACAGGATGTCTAGCCTGAACCAGAACCTGACAATCCTGTCATCTGTGTGTGTGTGTGTTCAGATGGGGGGGAAGCGGCTGTATGAGGAGGACACCTGGTACTGGCCTGTCGGTTGAAGATAACGGATTGTGGTCCGGTTACTCTGCTGTCTCGGCCGGCCTAATCTGGGCAGTGGCTCCAGGGTAAGTGCCGTGACGTAACTGGACCCCTCACTGCTAAAGGCTGGGACCCGTCCGGTGGTAGCGGGGACGTAGACAGGGCTCGCTGCGGGGACGCGTGTGGGAGGACGGGGCTGGAGATGGCTGGGGGTAGCAGGGATGCAGATGGGGCTCGCTGCGGGCACGCGTGTGGGAGGACGGGGCTGGAGATGGCTGGGGGTAGCAGGGACGCAGATGGGGCTCGCTGCGGGGACGCGTGTGGGAGGACGGGGCTGGAGGTGCATGGGCGGGAGTTTGTGGGTGGGCCTCAGGATGACCCTGCCACGGTGTTGGTGAAGCACCTCTGTGGCCTTCTGAAGTTCACCATCAACATGTTGTTGGAGTCTTTCGTCCCTCCGTTGTTCCTCTTCGGCCTTCCTCACTGCAGCATCATGCTCTTCCTTTCTTTGCTGCTCGAGGCGAGCACGTTTTTCAGCCGCCATCATTTCATTGTCCCTGATCAGTTGCATGTGTTTTACTTTGCTTTCTTGAGCCCTCAATCTCTGGTGCTCCAAGAAAAGCCGGTGTTCTGCTATTTGAGCCTGCCGTTCCTCCACAGCCCTCTGACGCTCTTCTCTTTCTTTGGTCTCCTTCTCCCACGTCACACTTTGTCTGTGGGCAGCAATGGACTCAAGTACTTGAGCCTTCCTCTCTGCGTCTATTGCAGGCTGCTTTGCACGTTCAGCCTCAATTAATGCCACATCCCTTTCGAGTCTCTGCTCCTCTCTCAGAGACACGTTAAAAGCCTGCTCATCTTTAAAGGCTGCCAGTTTGTCCGAAACTATTTGTTTGGGTATCTGGAGCTGTCTGAACTTCTCGGCCTGCTCAGTCTTCCTTTGGCGCCTCTTCTCTTCCAATTCAAGACGAGCAAGCTCGGTTCTCTGCTCCTCTAGCTGCAGTAATTGGGCCTCTGTCTCACGGTCCAGTCTTTTTCAAAACCTCTTCCGTGCGAGCTCTCAGTTCCCTTTTCTTACACTCGGCAAGTTCTTCTGCCCGACGGCTGCGCTCCAGGGCTTCTCGCGCAATAGTCTCGTTGAGCTTTGCCCGCTCCTTCAGCTCCTGGTGTTGCTGTCGTCTCTTCTCAAGCTCCTTTTCTGAAATTTGTCTAAGCTGAGCTTGAGCTACAGACTGGGCTTGGAGTCTTCTATTCAGAAGCTCCTGATGCTCTCTCATCTGAGCTTCTTCATTTTTTAGCCTGATCATGTTTTCATATTTCATAATTTCATGTTTGGCCCTTTCCTGTTCAATTTTCTTAAGGTCAATCAGGCGGTTGTTTTCTATGTCGCAGTGGATCCTGTTAATTACTTTGCTGTTCAGGTCCCTAACGATACTGTTTTGGTAAAGCTGATGGATGTCAGCTGTTTGGACAAAGTCCTCGTCAGGTCGTCTGAATTTGATTTCCTCACAACCACCACCGTGATTTTTTAACCAGCGGGCCTTCAGTAGTACTCCCTCCGGACACCTGGCTTCTCCTACCTCACTGTAGCGGTGCATCGTGTTTGTGTCGTGTGTCTCCGGTGTGTATCTTGTGTGTACCCTGTTTGTATTTTGTTCGTATATTGTATCTATGTTGTTTGTGTCTCGTGTGTGCCTTGTGTGTATGTTATTTGTATCTTGTGTTAAAACTCTCAGTGCTGTGTTCATATACTGTCTCATAGCAACATCAAAGGCACATTCCAATTCTGACGTCTCCAGGCCAACTGGCCTTTGATGTGATGTTTACTTTTAATGTTGATGACGTCATGATATACCTTGAAGTCTGCTGTTTTGCTTTGTTTTTCAAAATAAAAGTGTTTTTTCCCCAAAATGTATATACATTTTGGAAAAAAACTTTTATTTTGAAAAACAAAAAATATATAAAGTATATATATAAAGTATATATATATATATATATGTTATATGTATATGTATATATGGTCCCCGTCCCTGAAGGCTTTCTTCTTCCTGTTCAGCAGCTCCTTCAGGTCACTGGTGATCCATGGCTTATTGTTTGGAAAGCATCGCATCCTCCTCGTGGGTACGATGCTGTCGACACAGAAGTTGATGTACTCTGTGACGCAGAAATCTAAATACATACATACATACATACATATTTGTATTAAAATCAGAAAAACATTCTGAAATCAGACATTACTTCCATATTGATCATTAGAATAGATAGATAGATAGATAGATAGATAGATAGATAGATAGATAGATAGATAGATAGATAGATAGATAGATGATTTTATTCATCCCCTAAAGGAAATTAGGTCTTCATAGCAGTCCGGTCTATTTGAATACAATAAAAATACAATAGAATAAAATATTGAGGTAGAAAAAAATACAAATAACACACTTAAAAAACACAAGATACATAGGTAAATAAGGTGCAGATGATATGATGGCAATGTTATTGTTATATATTATACAGTATATAATAATAGAGGCAGTATATAATAATACAGCATATATAGTATATAACAATAATAATAATAGTGATATAGATACACGTAGAAATGTGTCATATTTAGCCTGTGCAAGGTGTGCATACATACATAACTGTAATATATAATATGTACACATGTATAAATATATATATATATAATATGTATGTATTCTGATTTCTATCCTACTTTTACACTATTTTTAATTAATTGAACATTAAACTGAAATGAATTGATTTACCATTGAGTGGCTGGAGAATTTGAACATTTTAAGATACATTAAGATAGACTTTGTTGGTCCCACACCAGAAAATTCACTCATGAATGAGACATAAATTAGAACAATTCTAATTTTAATTCTAAAAAGTTCAACAAGTCACAGGAGAAAGGTAGTGTTGTTAATAATTTTATATTAAATACATAAGGGAAGACAGGGTTGGAAAGAGTTGGGTGGGAGTTGATAAGGCTGTGGAGTATTGCGCGTTCCTTCAGCTCTTTTTCATTAATTTGTTTTAGCTGATCTTGTGCTATAGACTGGGCTTAGAAGTTTTCTGTTAAGGAGCTCCACCCGGTCATACCTCGTACCTTTTGCTGTTCTCTTTTTTTCAGTTAAATCAGTTTATACATTTCTATATCACAGTTGATCTTCTTAAGCACTATTCAGGTCAGTAACAAGACTGTTTTGGTAAAGCTGATGGATATCCGCTGTAATAACGGTCTTCTGAAAGCCACCACCCCTCCTCTCTTTTTTCTGCAGCTCCTTTTTATTCATTTGTGCAGATCTTGTGAGAAAGACATACTCCACACTTCTCATCAAACTGAGTATGACAGTTTTACGACATTGACCTTTGACCTAATGAGGGGTTAAATTGAAGTCATAGAGATAAGTTCAGGGGAAGTTGCATTAAACAACAAACAGGCTCTTGGAGGCTCTGCCATTGTCTGTACCTATTGTAGGAGAAGTTAAATACTTGTGTTCAGTATACAGACATGTTACCCCATATATAACTGTACATCAGCTATTTTTTAACAACACTCTGCAAGTGCCTCAGAGTGGAAAGTATTCCCACTGTTGCTTGATGTAGGATTTCATAATGCACCAGACATTTACAATAGGTGACGAATCAGGACTGCGGGCAGGTCAGTTTAGCACCCGGAACTATTTACTTACTTGCTTTACTTGCTGAAATAAGCAAGGCTGTCCCTGAAAGAGACTTCTTGGCAGTATATGTTGCTCCAAAATAGCCTATAAAGCCTTCACGAATGTGCAGGTTACCCATCATGTCACGTGCACTAATACATACCATCACATTACACATGTGGTGTGTAGCATCATACTATATATCTGTAACAGGAACGGTTGCCACAAAAAGCAGGAGGTAATCGTACAGTGTAAATAAATAAATATAATTGCAAAGGAAAAAGAAGTTACACTATGTTTAAAAAATCAAAAAGGCTGTGCAGTTTTGTACAAAGTGTGTAAAAGTTCCCATTATGTAGAATATTTCACAGTATTTCATGTATATGATATGATATGAAGAACATACTTATTTAGTTTTCTGGTATTTTGATTTGTGACTCTTTTCTTGCAGAATCTCGACAGCAAAGGTTTCACGTATTTATACAGCATTGTAATACCGCCCTCCAGTGATCAAACTTTAGTTTTGCTTCAAAGTGAAAGCTAATTAAAATAAATGAGAGATTGTTTCAGTTCACTTTTCATGTACAGGGCTGTGAATGTGATATAATAATAACAAAAGGCACTAAAAAGATCATAATTTATATTTTTGTACTACTGATTATACACACTTCTCAGTACTGAGTTATTCATCATTTTATAATGTCGTTCAACAGTTAATCGAACTCAATGCACCACATAATGACCTCAAACAACACTGACAACAGGCAGCAAGACAATATGCATCACTATTGTCTTTAAAGTATCTTTTATCTATGTATTCATCTATTTATGACTGACTTCCATATGCTTTGGGCGTGCCCTTCTTTGCATCATTTTTGGCTGTAAATCTTCAATACAATTTGGCAAATTACCTCTATCTCTGCCACACCATCTGCAATCACTGCCCTGTCAGGAGTCACCCTCACGCCTAGAATATCAAATCACAGAAAAGAACTTTGTAGCTTTGTATTACCAAAAACTCATACATCCACACTCCACAGATCACTAGTTGGAGAAAATCAGGTGTACACTGAGGGCTGACTGCTATTCGCAGCTGAGCAGATGTTCAGATAATCATGCGTTGTGTCTAAGACATCTGATCACGCAAACTTGAGATAAATTTCCTTCATGGGGTTGCAAGAGTATCAGGAATCATTTTCTGTAAGGCAAGGCAATCACTGACAGCCTTGCTTTGTAGAAAGTGAGAGTGGATAAAAGATATTTTCTAGTTTGTCTATATGGAGAAAATCAGGTGTACACTGAGGGGATCGACTGCTGGAATCGCAGCTGGGATCGCAGACATGTTCAGATATCCATCATGCGTTGTGTCTAAGATGGGCATCTGATCACGTTTCCATCTCCTTGAGAAAAAGATTTCCTTCATGGGGTTGAGGAATGGAGAGTATCAGGATTTTTTTTTGGCCTTTTCAAGCTTTTATTTTGACAGAGACAGCTTGAAGAGTGACAGGAATGTGGGGAGAGAGAGATGGGGAATGACATGCAGGAAAGAGCCACAGGTCGAATTCGAACCCTGGGCTTCCGCAGCAAGGACTGAGCCTTCACACATGGGGCGGCTGCTCTACCAACTGAGCTAAACACCGCCCCAGCTGAATCATTTTAAAGTTGTTATAATCACTTAAATATTGCACTCGTAGTGGCACAAATTCACATGTATGGGTAATTAATCAAATGTGGTATAAATTTAGTCTGATTTCGAAACAAAGCCCTCTGTAAAAATATAGAAAGAACAAATATAAAAGGACAGGAACAATGTGGAAACATGGATTCATCAATCAAGGACACTCTAAAAAACATTTATATTAAGTGTTTTTGGCACATAAATGGTGCAGTATTCTACCACAATACATTTTCAGTAAGTGGAAAAATCGCCATGACCCAGTCAGTCTTTCCTACGAAATCTTCAGCACACTTCCGTGGGAAAGCAGCCTCCGTCTCTGGTAGTAAGAGCTGAGTAGGTCTCAGTTTTTAGTTTTGATATGGCATTATTTCAATACTTAAACTGAATGTTGTCACTCAGTGGTAACTCCTGCAATGTCTTTGTCACTTTCCATGATACACTGTGGGTCATATTCATTGTCACAACAGAATCTTGGAGCATCCTTAAGATTAAAAAGACAGGGATGATTATGGTGGAGTTATTTTTTTTTTCTTTATTCAAAAATAGTGGGGGAAAATGACAGACCTCTACCATACAATGTACATTTCTTGTTGCTGACAGAGAGAGAGAGACAAAGAAGTAAAAATTTTATGATTATGATTTTTTTATTTGGATCCAGATGTTTACTGATGGTGACATGATTAGGAGGGGAATCGATTATTTATGTTTTTTCTGTGAATATATCCAAGGGAGGAAACCAGAGCACCTGGAGAAAACCCTAACATATATGAAGACAGGATGCACACTACTCAGCTGGCCTACACCAGAACCTGGCAATCCTGTCATCTATATATGCTTATAATCGATTCATTCATATATCAGTGTGTGTGTGTGTGTGTGTGTGTACACGTGTGTTCAAGTGGGGTTTTTTTCTTTTAAGATATTTTAAAAGTGGGCAAACCAGAGCACCTGGAGAAAACCCTAACATATATGAAGACAGGATGCACGCAGGTCTAGCCTGAACCAGAACCTGACAATCCTGTCATCTGTTTGTGTGTGTGTTCAGATGGGGGGGAAGCGGCTGTATGAGGAGGACACCTGGTACTGGCCTGTTGGTTGAAGATAACGGATTGTGGTCCGTTACTCTGCTGTCTCGGCCGGCCTAATCTGGGCAGTGGCTCCAGGGTAAGTGCCGTGGCGTAACTGGACCCCTCACTGCTAAAGGCTGGGACCCGTCCGGTGGTAGCGGGACGGACAGGGCTCGCTGCGGGACGCGTGTGGGAGGACGGGGCTGGAGATGGCTGGGGGTAGCAGGGACGCAGATGGGGCTCGCTGCGGGACGCGTGTGGGAGGACGGGGCTGGAGGTGCATGGGCGGGAGTTTGTGGGTGGGCCTCAGGATGACCCTGCCACGGTGTTGGTGAAGCACCTCTGTGGCCTTCTGAAGTTCACCATCAACATGTTGTTGGAGTCTTTCGTCCCTCCGTTGTTCCTCTTCGGCCTTCCTCACTGCAGCATCATGCTCTTCCTTTCTTTGCTGCTCGAGGCGACACGTTTTCAGCCGCCATCATTTCATTGTCCCTGATCAGTTGCATGTGTTTTACTTTGCTTTCTTGAGCCCTCAATCTCTGGTGCTCCAAGAAAAGCCGGTGTTCTGCTATTTGAGCCTGCCGTTCCTCCACAGCCCTCTGACGCTCTTCTCTTTCTTTGGTCTCCTTCTCCCACGTCACACTTTGTCTGTGGGCAGCAATGGACTCAAGTACTTGAGCCTTCCTCTCTGCGTCTATTGCAGGCTGCTTTGCACGTTCAGCCTCAATTAATGCCACATCCCTTTCGAGTCTCTGCTCCTCTCTCAGAGACACGTTAAAAGCCTGCTCATCTTTAAAGGCTGCCAGTTTGTCCGAAACTATTTGTTTGGGTATCTGGAGCTGTCTGAACTTTTCGGCCTGCTCAGTGTTCCTTTGGCGCCTCTTCTCTTCCAATTCAAGACGAGCAAGCTCGGTTCTCTGCTCCTCTAGCTGCAGTAATTGGGCCTCTGTCTCACGGTCCAGTCTTTTTTCAAAAACCTCTTCCGTGCGAGCTCTCAGTTCCCTTTTCTTACACTCGGCAAGTTCTTCTGCCCGACGGCTGCGCTCCAGGGCTTCTCGCGCAATAGTCTCGTTGAGCTTTGCCCGCTCCTTCAGCTCCTGGTGTTGCTGTCGTCTCTTCTCAAGCTCCTTTTCTGAAATTTGTCTAAGCTGAGCTTGAGCTACAGACTGGGCTTGGAGTCTTCTATTCAGAAGCTCCTGATGCTCTCTCATCTGAGCTTCTTCATTTTTTAGCCTGATCATGTTTTCATATTTCATAATTTCATGTTTGGCCCTTTCCTGTTCAATTTTCTTAAGGTCAATCAGGCGGTTGTTTTCTATGTCGCAGTGGATCCTGTTAATTACTTTGCTGTTCAGGTCCCTAACGATACTGTTTTGGTAAAGCTGATGGATGTCAGCTGTTTGGACAAAGTTCTCATCAGGTCGTCTGAATTTGATTTCCTCACAACCACCACCGTGATTTTTTAACCAGCGGGCCTTCAGTAGTACTCCCTCCGGACACCTGGCTTCTCCTACCTCACTGTAGCGGTGCATCGTGTTTGTGTCGTGTGTCTCCGGTGTGTATCTTGTCTGTACCCTGTTTGTATTTTGTTCGTATATTGTATCTATGTTGTTTGTGTCTCGTGTGTGCCTTGTGTGTATGTTATTTGTATCTTGTGTTAAAACTCTCAGTGCTGTGTTCATATACTGTCTCATAGCAACATCAAAGGCACATTCCAATTCTGACGTCTCCAGGCCAACTGGCCTTTGATGTGATGTTTACTTTTAATGTTGATGACGTCATGATATACCTTGAAGTCTGCTGTTTTGCTTTGTTTTTCAAAATAAAAGTGTTTTTTCCCCAAAATGTATATACATTTTGGAAAAAACTTTATTTTGAAAAACAAAAATATATAAAGTATATATATATATACATATATACTTTATTGATCCCTGAAGGGAAATTCTTTTGTTGCAGCAGCATTACAATTAACACAGTAACACAGAACACTATATACAGGCGTGAGATAAAAATTGTGACACAGTGTAATTATAATCGAATAAACTCTGAGGAGGAAGACCATATGGTTCTACCTCTAAAAAAATATACATAACAAAAATATACATATGGACTCTTGTGCAATAACTTGTGCAAATGTGCATCCCTTATTATGTCCATCAGCTCAGCTGTTCCAGAACGAGTCTCCTCTCTGAACAGAGGGGAGTCGTACAAAGTTATAGCAGTTGGTAGGATTGACTTCCTGTAGTGGTCCTTTTTACAGTGGAGCTGCAGGAGTCTCCGACTGAAACTGCTCTGTTATTTGAACAGGAGGTCATGTAGTGGATGTGAGCTATTGTCCATAATACTGAGCAGTTTGTGGAGCATCCTTTTTTCCACAACCAGTTGCAGGGGCTCCAGAGCAGTCCCCAGCACAGAGCCAGCCTTCTTGATCAGATTGTTCATTTTTTTGTGTCGCTGGCTCTGATGCTGCTACCCAACAGATGGCTGCAAAGAAGACTGCACTCGCATCAACAGACTGCTGAAACATCTGCAACATCTTACTGCACACATTAAAAGACTGGAGCTTCCTCAGAAAGTAGAGTCTGCTCTGTCCCTTCCTGTAGACAGCCTCAGTGTTGCATCTCCAGTCCAGTCTATTATCCAGGTGCATGGCCAAGTACTTCCTTGCAAGTCCTGCACCACCTCCACCTCCTCCAAACTGTGGTCAGACCTAGTCCCCCTGAAGTCCACAATCATCTCCCTCATTTTGGCCACATTCAGGACTCAGAGTGGTGCTGAAAGTCTGAGGTGTACAGCGTGAACCTGGAGCTTCTCCTTCAGCAGTGTAGGCTGGATCGTGTTGAAGGCACTGGAGAAATCAAAGAACATGATCCTCACAGTGTTGCCAGCTCTATCCAGGTGAGAGCGGGCCCGTTGAAGCAGGTAGATGATCGTGTCCTCAACACCTGTGGGGCAGTAGGCAAACTGCAGTGGGTCTAGGGAGGTGGTCACCTGAGGTCTCAGATGGGCCAAAACCAGACTTTCATAACATGGGATGTCAAGGCAACTGTCCCTTTCTGGTGAACAGAGCTCTAGTTCAGACAATGATGATGCAGATGCTAATGATAGTGAGAATGACTGTGAGCAGCAATATGAGAGCGCAAGTGAGAGTCCAAGCTCATATTTTATCTCTGATCTCACTTTAGGCCAGCGTGCCAGCATTCCTCTCCTTCCGCCTTCAGCTCCTGAACCAGCCCAAGGTGATCAAAACTCATTTAATTTCTCTACTACACCTGAGTTCACAGCACCAGACATGAGAGTTTTGGAAAATACTGAACCATGTAAACTAGCTAAAAAGAGAAGAGTTCAGCAGATCTCTAATAAAAGAGAGAAGCGGCTCGATAAAAAACCCACGCCATAGTCTCTCTATTTTAAATTATGAGTTTCCTCAAAATTGCAACTTGGAATGCGTGTGGTGTACAATCACCTGTATTTAGAAGACAAAAAATGAATTTCTTGCTTAATACAAACTTTAATATATTATTTATCCAAGAAATGCGATTAAAAACAAATAATGATGTTGAGGAAGTGATTAAACTCTGGTCTAAAGGGAAAAGCGTGATTTCGATAGGAGAGAGCAGTGCTGATGGTGTTGGTATTTTCTTCAATTCCCATGATGTAGAAATATATAGAAGAAGAGATCTTATTCCAGGTAGACTACTAATGTTGGATTGCTTTTATCAATGTTGTAAATACCGTCTTATTAATGTATATACAGCCCAAGAATCACAGAACAAAATGCAACTTTTTAAAAGATTAAGACAATTACTATGTGTTGGTTATAATATTATCTTGTGTGGAGACTTTAATGTTGTTACAGAAGAGAATGATAGAATTAGCAATTCAACTTTTAAACTCCGTAAAGAGGGGAAACTATTAAAAGAAATTTGTAGTGATGCAAATTTGAATGATGTTTATAGAACATTAAACCCCTTTGGTACAGATTTTACCAGATCAGACTCTAAAACCCAAACGCGAATTGATAGAATATATATTTCTTCAAAAAAGTGTCCCACTATGGCACTGTTTTAACTAACTTGTCAGACCATCTCTTAGTTAAGATGTGTTTGTCATGTGGAGCTTTTGCTAACAGAGGTTACTGGAAACTTAACACACAGTGCCTAAAGGATAATGATATAATAGTTGAATTAAAACACGAAATTCATAAAATAATTCAATTAAATATACTAACTAAATCTGAGATTAAATTATGGGAGTTATTAAAACATCGGATAAAAGATTTCTTTAAATTTAAATGTAAGGAACTAAATAAACTTAAAAATAAAACTTATGATACATTAATTAATCAATACATTAGTTTAAAACAAATGAAGGATAGACCTTTCTCAGCAGAAGAAACAATGAATGATTTAAAATCACAAATTGATAATATAAACAATGAATTATTATATAATATATACAAACAATCACAGGTTGACGAACAAGGTAACTTGGGACATGCTATTACAACAAGCCAAAGATGTCTTAAAAGTAAATGTATCAAATCTATAAGAATTCGAGATGGTAATATTATTACCTGTGAAAAAAAGAAAAGAGAAGTCATCAGAGACCTCTGTGCAAATGCTTATAAAAAAAGAGATACAGGTAAAGACTCTGTAAAATCCTTCCTAGAAAAAATTCCTTTATACAATTCTTTAAATTTTACTTCACTTCTAGGAGATATAAAGAGAGATGAAGTAGTCCAAGCCATCAAACAATTAAATGTTGGTAAAAGCCCTGGTCCAGATGGCTTACCCTCTGAATTTTACCAATTATATATTGATGACATTGTGAACCTGCTTACATCAATGTTCAATGAGGGTCTGCACAGTGGATGTATGGGTGATACATTTTATCAAGGTGTTATGTGTTTATTGTATAAAAAAGGTGATGAGTCTGACATTAATAACTACAGACATCTGACTATTATGAATACTGACTATAAAATATTGGCAAAAATAATTATGAATAGACTAAACGATATTTTAGATGAAATTATAGACAAAGAACAAACATGTGCAATTAAGGGACGGGCGATGTGGGATAATATCTGTATTCTAAGAGAAATAATACATAGACCTAAAGATGAAACCAATTTTTATATTGTCAGTTTTGATCAAAAAAAAGCTTTTGATTACATATCCAGAATACCTCTGGTCTGTGATGGAAACTTATGGCTTTCCAAGAGAATTCATTAATATGATCAGATGTCTGTATGCCAAATCTAATGTATGTATAAATGTTAATGGTTATCTAACTGACAGTTTTAATGTAGAGAGAGGGGTAAAGCAGGGCTGCCCTCTAAGTGCAGCTCTGTATATACTTGCAATCAACCCCTTAATGCATAAAATTAATACAGATAAACAAATCTCTGGTACCCTCTTTGATCATTCACATAGGGTTGTTTCCCTGGCGTACGCAGATGACATTACAGTCATAATAAAAAATCAAGAAGAATTAGATATTTTAACAGAATATATAAATAGTTATGGGCTGGCATCTGGTGCTGAACTTAATTTTAATAAAACTGAAGGAGTCTGGATAGGATGTAAGAGTGAAAGACAAAATATAAATATATTGATCAAGGAAGATATCAAAATTCTTGGTCTAATTTTTAATAACATAGATTGTAGTGATATAAACTGGGAAAAAAAACTCTCTAAAATTAAGAATGAAGCTAAAAAATGGGAAAATAAAGATACCAGTTATAGTCTAAGAGTAAACATAGTCAAAACTTTCATCCTATCCAAACTTCTTTTCCTAGCTAGTATTTTTCCACCTCCCAACAAAATAATAATCAAATTAAATAAAATTTGTGTTAATTTAATATGGGGAACTACGAGAGAGGTTGCCAAGAGAAATATTTTATTTAAAAGTAAAAAATATGGAGGACTGGGTGCTGTAGATATGGACATAAGATTAAAAATAGCGTTTGTTAAAAATATGTATGTCGCCATCCTAAGGAACCCTGTCTGGATCGGTGACCTCTCAATGTGGAGAAAGAGGAGAGGAAGAGCCAGACAGGGCCCATATTATAAATTAATATATGGTGATTTCATAAGTCAGTTCGTGTCTTTAAACTTAGATTGGTCTGGTTTAACAAGCAAAATGATTTTTAATAAAATAAATTAATTTAAATATGGAGGTTTTATTACCTACAAAAATATCTCTAGTAGCTCAAATAATTAAATAATTAAAATTTTAAAAATAAAAACCTTTCAGAAAGCATTCGTGACGTAAAATGGCTCATTACTATTAATAGATTGCCAGTCCGTGCAATTGTCTCATGGAGCTGTTTTGTTACTACTAAAACCTGTCCAATGATTTATTGTAATGAGGACGAAACACAGGAACACCTTCTAATAGACTGCTACAGAACAAAAAATGTCTGGTTCTCTTTACAAAAAATTGGTCTCTGTTTTACAATAAATTATACTTCTATAATGTATAACATTTTTCAGGAAAATATGTCTCCTGACAAAAAAGAATTATTCCAGGTAGTCATTAGTATTGTAAATAACAAATTGTGGAAAACTAGATGTGCAATGATTATAAACCAGACAGTGATTGACAGTGACTCTGTTTTTAAACAAATTGTGACTGAGCTTAGAAGACGCCAATCGCTTGATGGTAGTGGGAGTCTTCCATGGCACATTTTGACTTTCTGATTGTATCGTATTTGTTCATGTATATGTATATTGTACGTGTATATGTTCATGTATATGTATGTGTGTGTATGTATGTTTGTACGCGTATATGTGTATGTACATATATAAGTGAGTGTATTTATGTGTATATGTGTTGTACTTATGTGTATTTTAACTATTTGTTTTCTTTGTTTTGTTTGTGTGTATTATTATGCTTTTGCTTCTGTATTGTTTTGTATTCTTTCTTTGAATTATATTTTCAATAAAGTTTCTTAAAAAGCAACTGGTCTGTAGTCATCAGATATGCCTTCTTGCCTTTCCTCAGCTTTTTTTTCAGCTCCCTCTGCACGCTTCTCAGTAGCTCCCGGTCCCCGTCCCTGAAGGCTTTCTTCTTCCTGTTCAGCAGCTCCTTCAGGTCACTGGTGATCCATGGCTTGTTGTTTGGAAAGCATCGCATCCTCCTGGTGGGTATGATGCTGTCGACACAGAAGTTGATGTACTCTGTGATGCAGAAATCTGATGCTGATGACATCAAATGAATGGCATTGATGTCCTCACCATGGGGCTCACACAGTACATCCCAATCTGTGGCCTTAAAACAACCTTATATATATATATATATATATATATATATATATATATATATATATATATATATATATATATATATATATACATAAAATCAGCAAAACATTCTGAAATCAGACATCACTTCCATATTGATCATTTAGATAGATAGATAGATAGATAGATAGATAGATGTTAAACATTAAATTGAAATGAATTGATTTACCATTGAGTGGCTGGAGAATTTGAACATTTTAAGGTACATTAAGATAGACTTTGTTGGTCCCACACCAGAAATTCCAAATTCACTCATGAATGAGACATAAATTAGAACAATTCTAATTTTAATTCTAAAAAGTTTAACAAGTCAAAGGAGAAAGGTAGTGTTGTTAATAATTTTATATTAAATCAGCTGAATCATTTTAAAGTTGTTATAATCACTTAAATATTGCACTCGTAGTGGCACACATTCACACCTATGAGTAATTAAATGTACATCAAATGTAGTATAAATTTAGTCTGAATGATGTCGAAACAAAGCCCTCTGTAACAATATAGAAAGACCCCTACCTTACAATGTACATTTCTTGTTATTGACAGAGAGAGAGAGAGAGAGAAATAAAACTTTATGATTACGATTTTTTTTTTATGTGATCCAAATGTTTACTGATGGTGATGATTAGGAGGGGAATCGATTATTTGTGTTTTTCTGTGAATATATCCAAGGGAGGAAACCAGAGTACCTGGAGAAAACCCTAACATATATGAAGACAGGATGACCACAGGTCTGGCCTGAACTAGCGGGGATGTGTGTGGGAGGACGGGGTTGGAGGTGCATGGACGGGAGTTTGTGGACCTCAGGATGACCCTGCCACGGTTAAAACCTCTTCCGTGCGAGCTCTCAGTTCCCTTTTCTTACACTCGGCTAGTTCTTCTGCCTGACAACTGCGCTCCAGGGCTTCTTGCGCAATACTCTCGTTGAGCTTTGCCTACTCCTTCAGCTCCTGGTGTTGCTGTCTTCTCTTCTCAAGCTCCTTTTCTGAAATTTGTTTGTGGTAAGCTGCCTTCTTTTCTCCTGCTCCAAGCTGATCTTGAGCTACAGACTGGGCTTGGAGTCTTTTGGTCAGAAGCTCCTAATTCTCTCCCCTGAGCTTCTTCATTTCTGGTCATTATCATGTTGTTATATTTCTTATTTTCATGTTCCATCAGTCTGTTATTTTCTATGTTGCAGTGGATCCTGTTAATGATTCTGTTTTTCAGGTCCCTAATAATAATATTTTGGTACATCTGATGGATATCAGCTGTTTGGACAAAGTTCTCGTCAGGTCGTCTTAATGTGATCTCCTCACAACCATCACCGTGATTTTTTAACCAGCGGGCCTTCAGTAGTACTCCCTTCGGACACCTGGCTTCTTCTTCCTCACTGTAGCGGTGCATCGCGTTTGTGTCGTGTGTCTCCAGTGTGTATCTTGTGTGTACCCTGTTTGTATTTTGTTCGTATATTGTATGTATGTTGTTTGTGTCTCGTGTGTGTATGCTATTTGTATCTTGTGTTAAAACTGCACACGCAGAGTCACGCAGTGACTCTCAGTGCTGTGTTAGTATACTGTCTCATAGCAACATCAAAGCAGAAATAAAGTATACATAGAAACGTAGGAAAATGTGTCGTCTCACTTATATTGATACAATGAGTGAGACACCGATCCACAGCCTCATAGACTGCCACGCCTGGACAAACTGCTGTCCATACTGGACAATGCCCACCACCCTCTGCACAACACCATCACCAGGCAGAGGAGTGTGTTCAGTGGCAGACTGCTGTCTCAACACAGAGGTAACAGTTTCTTTCCATCGATCTAAAAGTCCCATTTCCTAACTTTAGCCACATAAAATATATATGTAGACATTCAGGAAGAGCTCAGGATGCTCATAGTGAAGCAGGTTCAATGATAGAAACTATGGTTTGGCCAAAAACCCTTCTTGTTCGAGGGATACTTTCAGACATTTTTTTCTCTCTCTCTCAGCGGTGTCACATGTAACAAGCGCCACTGCGGTTCCTTGCTCTGCTCTGATTGGTGGCCTCCTCCTGGCCCTGGTTGCTTCGCAACCAAAGCCTGCCCCCCACAAGCCTGACTGTAATTAACTTTATTGTACTCTCTGTATAATAACAATGACTGTCAATAATACAGTTTGAATGTCGGCCATTTTATCCTTCTCTCACACAGACACACGGACAGATAGATAGAGAGACAGACAGACAAACACACACACACCAGACACAGACAAGACAAAAGGCTTTCAAAATAAGAGTCTCTTCAAAATAAAATACTTTGTAAAACTCTCAAAACACACACAAGCACGCACACACTGACAGCTACTTAATGTATGGGCACGACGGGGCCAGAGTCAGGCACACTCTAGAATACAATTATTACATTTATTACTTATTATTATAGAATACACTATTACTTATTACTTATATTACTAATATTATAACATATATACATTATTAGTACATTTATTTAATTATTTATTTACTGATGTTACTTCCATATTAACCATTCTTATTTCTATCCTACTTTTACACTATTTTTAATTAATTGAACATTACTCTGAAATGAACTGATTTACCATATACCAATGATTTACCAACATTGTACAAAGATACACATAAATATATATATACATAACAGTAAATACAATTAACAAAAGTAACAAAAAGCAATTTTGACAATGACATATTTAATCATTTTAAATTTAGTAGCATTTTCAATGATTTTCAAAGTAGTGAAGTTGATTTATGGAAAGTAGTGGTACTGGCCTGTCGGTTGAAGATAACTGATTGTGGTCCGGTTACTCTGCTGTCTCGGCCGGCCTAATCTGCGCAGTGGCTCCAGTGCCACGACGTAACTGGACCCCTCACTGCTAAAGGGTGGGACCCGTCCAGCGGTATCGGGGATATAGATGCTCACTACGGGGACGCGTGTGGGAGGCCAGGGCTGGAGGTGCATGAGCGGGAGTTTGTGGGTGGGCCTCAGGATGACCCTGCCACGGTGTTGGTGAAGCACCTCTGTGGCCTTCCGAAGTCCCTCCGTGCTTCCTCCTTGGTCTTCCTCACTGCAGCATCGCGCTCTTCGGCTCTTAGCTGCTCGAGGCGAGCACGTTTTTTTAAGCCGCCATCACGTCGTTGTCCCTGATCAGTTGGAAGTGCTTTTCTCTACTTTCTTGAGCCCTCAGTCTCTCGTGCTCCAAGAAAAGCCGGTGTTCAGCAATCAGCCTTCCTGATGCTCTCTCCTCTGAGCTTTTTAATTTCTGAGCCTGATCATATTTTGATATTTCATATTTACATGTTGGTTCTATTTTCTTAAGTTCAGTCAGGCAGTTATTTTCAGTGTCGCAGTGGATCCTGTTAATGATTCTGCTGTTCAGGTCCCTAACGATACTATTTTGGTAGATCTGATGGATATCAGCTGTCTGGATATAGTTCACGTCAGGTCTTCTGAATTTGACCTCCTCACAACAACCACCGTGATTCTTGAGCTTCTTCTTCAGCAGTGTAGGCTGGATCGTGTGAAGGCACTGGAGAAAGCACGCACACACACTGACAGCTACTTAATGTTGGGGCACGACGTGGCCAGAGTCAGGCACACTCAAAGTGTCTTTAGAAATTTTCTAGTGTACAATTATTACATTTATTACTTATTATTATAGAATACATCATTACTTATTACTTATATTACTAATATTATAACATATATACATTATTAGTACATTTATTTATTTATTTACTGACGTTACTTCCATATTAACCATTTATTCTTATTTTTATCCTACTTTTACACTATTTTTAATTGATTGAACATTACTCTGAAATGAACTGATTTACCATTTTATTTTACTAAACATTGTACAAAGATACACATAATATATCTATATATATATAACACTAAATATATTGAAGCTTGAAGTGTAATTTCGGGAGCCGGACCACACCTCAACCGCACCACTTCCGACAGTCCTATAAATACCCCCCTAACCCTCTGGTTCCCTTCACGCTCGTGTTCCACACGCCCTTCCTGCCAACCCCATTTCTTTCACCTTTTCTCCTCTCTTTGCTAGGGCCTGTCAGGGGGTTCTGTCATGCCTGGGTGCTACGGCGGATTCCCTACCGAATATTCCCCACACCGCAGCATCAGACCCAAGAACTTCACGAGATCACACTTCATCCGCAATCATTCATTTTGTCAATAAATAATTTTAACGTATCTTGTTGATGGTGTGGTCCATGCTAGTGAAATTAACAAAAGTAACAAAAAGCAATTTTGACAATGACATATTTAATCATTTTAAATTTAGTAGCATTTTCAATGATTTTCAAAGTAGTGAAGTTGATTTATGGAAAATTGATTTCTTTATATACGTAACTGTACCCCTCACTGCTAAAGGTGGCACCTTGGCGGGAGCTGCAGGGACGCGCTTGGAAGGACGGGTTTATTTATTATTTATTTATTCTGATTTCTATCCTACTTTTACACTTTTTAATTAATTGAACATTAACCTGAAATGAATTGATTTAACATTTTATTTTACTCAGTATTGTACAAAGATACACACATATATATATACATCTATATACATAACAGTAAATATAATTAACAAAAGTAACAAACAGTAATTTTGACAATTACATATTTAATTATTAATCAATAGATGGAGCTAGCTGCCGGGATGCGTGTGGGAGGACGGGCTGGAGGTGGCTGGGGGAAGCGGGGACGTAGATGGGGTCAGCTACGGGGACGCTTGTGGGAGGACAGGTTTGGAGATGGATGGGCGGGAGTTTGTGGGTGGGCCTCAGGATGATCCTGCCACGGTATTGGTGAAGCACCTCTGTGGCCTTCTGAAGTTCACCAGCAATGTGTTGCTGGAGTCTTTCATCCCTCCGTGCTTCTTCCTCTTCGGCCTTCCTCACTGCAGCATCGCGCTCTTCGGCTCTTAGCTGCTCGAGGCGAGCACGTTTTTCAGCCGCCATCATTTCATTGTCCCTGATCAGTTGCATGTGTTCTTTGCTTTCTTGAGCCCTCAATCTCTGGTGCTCCAAGAAAAGCCGGTGTTCTGCTATTTGAGCCTGCCGTTCCTCCACAGCCCTCTGACGCTCTTCTCTTTCTTTGGTCTCCTTCTCCCACGTCACACTTTGTCTGTCTCTTCCAATTCAAGACGAGCAAGCTCGGTTCTCTGCTCCTCTAGCTGCAGTAATTGGGCCTCTCTCTCACAGTCCAGTCTTTTATCAAAAACCTCTTCCGTGCGAGCTCTTAGTTCCCTTTTCTTAGACTCGGATAGTTCTGCCCGACGGCTGTGCTCCCGGGCTTCTCGCGCAATACTCTCATTGAGCTTTGCCCACTCCTTCAGCTCCTGGTGTTGCTGTCTTCTCTTCTCAAGCTCCTGAAATTTGTCTACGCTGTGCTTGAGCTTCAGACTGGGCTTGGAGTCTTTCGTTCAGAAGCTCTCGTCTGAGCTTCTTCATTTTTTAGCTTTATCAATTTTTCATATTTCATATTTTCATGTTTGGCCCTTTCCTGTTCAATTTTCTTAAGTTCAATCAGGCATTATTTTCTATGTCGCAGTGGATCCTGTTAATGACTTTGCTGTTCAGGTCCCTAACGATACTGCTTTAATTAATTGAACATTACTCTGAAATGAACTGATTTATCATTTACCAATGATTTACCAACATTGTACAAAGATACACATAAATATCTATATACATAACAGTAAATACAATTAACAAAAGTGACAAAAAGCAATTTTGACAATGACATATTTAATCATTTTAAATTTAGTAGCATTTTCAATCATTTTTCAAAGTAGTGAAGTTGATTTATGGAAAATTGATTTCTTTATATACGTAACTGGACCCCTCACTGCTAAAGGTGGCACCTTGATATGTTTTGGGTGGGAGCTGCGGGGACGCGTGTGGGAGGACGGGTTTATTTATTATTTATTTATTCTGATTTCTATCCTACTTTTACAGGCTGAGTCGGGTCCAGGAGGGTGCCTGAGGCTTTTCTATGACCGGAGGTATTGGAAGCAGATCCGTTCTCATCACGCACTCCAACGTTAAGCACGCCAACTAA
This sequence comes from Miichthys miiuy, assembly GCA_036365135.1. NCBI lineage: Eukaryota > Metazoa > Chordata > Actinopteri > Sciaenidae > Miichthys > Miichthys miiuy. The sequence goes on along the minus strand of CM071615.1, from coordinate 6,048,944 downwards.
TAATTATTGCAAGCTTGCATAACTAAACTAAACTTACTAAACAAAAGAGTGCACTCAGTACCAAGCCAGCCGTATTCACGCGAGATCACGAGATCACAAAATCACAGTCTTATTGATTAGACTGGCAGCAATCAGCTCCGGTGAGCATGGCGCAGCCTTTCCGCGGCGCTTACGTTCCTGGTGTGAGTGGGGCTTTAGAGCTTAAGTAGAAAAATCGCCATGACCCAGTCAGTCGTTCCTACGAAATCTTCAGCACACTTCCCGCGGGAAAGCAGCCTCCATCTCTGGTAGTAAGAGCTGAGTAGGTCTCAGTTTTTAGTTTTGATATGGCGTTATTTCAATACTTAAACTCAATGTTGTCACTCAGTGGTAACTCCTGCAATGTCTTTGTCACTTTCCATGATACACTGTGGGTCATATTTATTCTCACAACAGAATCTTGGAGGATCCTTAAGATTAAAAAGACAGGGATGATTATGGTGGAGTTATTTTTTTTTTCTTTATTCAAAAATAGTGGGGGAAAATGACAGACCTCTACCATACAATGTACATTTCTTGTTATTAACAGAGAGAGAGAGAAAGAAATAAAACTTTATGTTTAAGATTTTTTTATTTTATTTGTGTGTTGTTTTTTTTTCATGGGATCAAAATGTTTACTGATGGTGATATGATTAAGAGGGGAATAATCAATTATTTATGTTTTTGTTTTTTGTGTGAATATATCTAACCAGAGCACCTGGAGAAAACCCTAACATATATGAAGACAGGATGCACACAGGTCTGGCCTGAACCTGAACCTGAACCTGGCAATCCTATCATCTGTGTGTGTGTCCACATGTATTTAGATCAGGTGGGGGGGTGGGGGTGTATGAGGAGGACACCTGGTACTGGCCTGTCGGTTGAAGATAACTGATTGTGGTCCGGTTACTCTGCTGTCCTTGGCCGGCCTAATCTGCGCAGTGGCTCCAGCGCCACGACGTAACTGGACCCCTCACTGCTAAAGGGTGGGACCCGTCCAGCGGTATCGGGGATATAGATGGGGCTCACTACGGGGACGCGTGTGGGAGGCCAGGGCTGGAGGTGCACGGGCGGGAGTTTGTGGGTGGGCCTCAGGATGACCCTGCCACGGTGTTGGTGAAGCACCTCTGTGGCCTTCCGAAGTCCCTCCGTGCTTCCTCCTTGGTCTTCCTCACTGCAGCATCGCACTCTTCGGCTCTTAGCTACTCGAGGAGAGCACGTTTTTTTAAGCCGCCATCACGTCGTTGTCCCTGATCAGTTGGAAGTGCTTTTCTCTACTTTCTTGAGCCCTCAATCTCTCGTGCTCCAAGAAAAGCCGGTGTTCAGCAATCAGCCTTCCTGATGCTCTCTCCTCTGAGCTTTTTAATTTCCGAGCCTGATCATGTTTTGATATTTCATATTTTCATGTTTGGCCCTTTCCTGTTCTATTTTCTTAAGTTCAGTCAGGCAGTTATTTTCAGTGTCGCAGTGGATCCTGTTAATGATTCTGCTGTTCAGGTCCCTAACGATACTATTTTGGTAGATCTGATGGATATCAGCTGTCTGGATATAGTTCACGTCAGGTCTTCTGAATTTGACCTCCTCACAACCACCACCGTGATTCTTGAGCTTCTTCTTCAGCAGTGTAGGCTGGATCGTGTGAAGGCACTGGAGAAAGCACACACACACACTGACAGCTACTTAATGTTGGGGCACGACGGGGCCAGAGTCAGGCACACTCAAAGTGTCTTTAGAAATTTTCTAGTGTACAATTATTACATTTATTACTTATTATAAAATACATCATTACTTATTACTTATATTACTAATATTATAACATATATACATTATTAGTACATTTATTTAATTATTTATTTACTGACGTTACTTCCATATTAACCATTTATTCTTATTTTTATCCTACTTTTTACAATATTTTTAATTAATTGAACATTACTCTGAAATGAACTGATTTACCATTTTATTTTACTAAACATTGTACAAAGATACACATAATATATCTATATACATAACACTAAATATATTGAAGCTTGAAGTGTAATTTCGGGAGCCGGACCACACCTCAACCGCACCACTTCCGACAGTCCTATAAATACCCCCCTAACCCTCTGGTTCCCTTCACGCTCGTGTTCCACACGCCCTTCCTGCCAACCCCATTTCTTTCACCTTTTCTCTTCTCTTTGCTAGGGCCTGTCAGGGGGTTCTGTCATGCCTGGGTGCTACGGTGGATTCCCTACCGAATATTCCCCACACCGCAGCATCAGACCCAAGAACTTCACGAGATCACACTTCATCCGCAATCATTCATTTTGTCAATAAATAATTTTAACGTATCTTGTTGATGGTGTGGTCCATGCTAGTGAAATTAACAAAAGTAACAAAAAGCAATTTTGACAATGACATATTTAATCATTTTAAATTTAGTAGCATTTTCAATCATTTTCAAAGTAGTGAAGTTGATTTATGGAAAATTGATTTCTTTATATACGTAACTGGACCCCTCACTGCTAAAGGTGGCACCTTGATATGTTTTGGGCGGGAGCTGCGGGGACGCGTGTGGGAGGACGGGTTTATTTATTATTTATTTATTCTGATTTCTATCCTACTTTTACACTTTTTAATTAATTGAACATTAACCTGAAATGAATTGATTTAACATTTTATTTTACTCAGTATTGTACAAAGATACACACACATATATATATATATATCTATATACATAACAGTAAATATAATTAACAAAAGTAACAAACAGTAATTTTTACAATTACATATTTAATTATTAATCAATAGATGGAGCTAGCTGCCGGGATGCATGTGGGAGGACGGGCTGGAGGTGGCTGGGGGAAGCGGGGACGTAGATGGGGCCAGCTACGGGGACGCTTGTGGGAGGACAGGTTTGGAGATGGATGGGCGGGAGTTTATGGGTGGGCCTCAGGATGATCCTGCCACGGTATTGGTGAAGCACCTCTGTGGCCTTCTGAAGTTCCCCAGCAATGTGTTGCTGGAGTCTTTCATCCCTCCGTGCTTCTTCCTCTTCGGCCTTCCTCACTGCAGCATCGCGCTCTTCGGCTCTTAGCTGCTCGAGGCGTTGTTGTCCTGGTTCAGTTGGATGTGTTTTTCTCTGATTTCTTGAGCCCTCAATCTCTAGTGCTTCAAGAAAAGCTGGTGTTCCACAATTTGAGCCTTCCGTTCTTCCACACCCTCTGATGCTCTTCTCTTCCCTTGGTCTCCTTCTCCCACATCACACTCTGTGGGCAGCAATGGACTCAAGTACTTCAGCCTTCCACTCTGTGTCTATTGCAGGCTGCTTTGCACGTTCAGCCTCAATTAAAGCCACATCCCTTTCAAGTCTCTGCTCCTCTCTCAGAGACACGTTAAAAGCCTGCTCATCTTTAAAGGCTGACAGTTTGTCCGAAACTATTTGTTTGGGTATCTGGAGCTGTCTGAACTTCTCGGCCTGCTCTGTCTTCCTTTGGCGCCTCTTCTCTTCCAATTCAAGACGAGCAAGCTCGGTTCTCTGCTCCTCTAGCTGCAGTAATTGGGCCTCTCTCTCACGGTCCAGTCTTTTTTCACAAACCTCTTCCGTGCGAGATCTCAGTTCCCTTTTCTTACACTCGGATAGTTCTGCCCGCTCCTTCAGCTCCTGGTGTTGCTGTCTTCTCTTCTCAAGCTCCTGAAATTTGTATACGCTGAGCTTGAGCTTCAGACTGGGCTTGGAGTCTTTTGTTCAGAAGCTCTCGTCTGAGCTTCTTCATTTTTTAGCTTTATCAATTTTTCATATTTCATAATTTCATGTTTGGCCCTTTCCTGTTCAATTTTCTTAAGTTCAATCAGGCGGTTATTTTCTATGTCGCAGTGGATCCTGTTAATGACTTTGCTGTTCAGGTCCCTAACGATACTGTTTTGGTAAAGCTGATGGATGTCAGCTGTTTGGACAAAGTCCTCGTCAGGGTGTCTGAATGATTGTGTCTGTGATTTCCTCACAACCACCACCGGGATTTTTTAACCAGCGGGCCTTCAGTAGTACTCCCTCCAGACGCCTGGCTTCTACTTCCTTCCTAAGGGCTGAACTGAGGCTCCTGTCGGTCCACTGAATCTGTTGAAAAACACATTCAGTTCGTTGGCTCTGTCCAGGCTTCCCTCAGGCTGACTCCCCCTCGCCTTGGATCCAGTCATGGTTCCTCATTCCAGTTTCAGGCTCTTGGAGGCTCTGCCATTGTCTGTACCTATTGTAGGAGAAGTTAAATACTTGTGTTCAGTATATGGACATGTTACCCCATATATAACTGTACATCAGCTATTTTTTAACAACACTCTGCAAGTGCCTCAGAGTGGAAAGTACTCCCACTGTTGCTTGATGTAGGATTTCGGCTGCATTTCATAATGCACCAAACATTTACAATAGGTGACGAATCAGGACTGTGGGTGTTACAGGCCTCAAGTTGAGTCACCTGGTCTCAGAAGATAAATGCACTGTTTTTACAGGAAAAGAAGAGACAGAAGTCATTCTGTATGTTCTCCGTGGCAGGCTGATAGCTGTCTTTTATCAAACAGAATTTTACTATTTTTCTTTACTTGCTCAGGTTTTCACTTAATTGTTTCATTCACTAAACATACTCCATAAACTGTCAAAAATCAATAAACTGTATCATGTTCCCAACACGGGATGAAATCACAAAACACATTTGTGTCTTCAAAGTTACATTTTCACTGTTTTTAGCCTAACCAAAATAATCATGTTTTACTTGTATTTTTAACACCTTGAATCTCCATTTTATAGACTCTACTACTCTGCTGCCCGTATGAACACATCCTATACACATAAACAATAGTATGAGCAACGTGTCAGCGTACTCTTTTAACCTGACTCAATACTTTAGCATGAACATTCACATAAAACACATTAGTTCACCATCGCAGAACTCATATTACACTTCATTCTTAATTCGGTACCTGTTACACTTCGAATATAGTCACTCATAAAAGAAAATGAAAATAAATGCCCAGGAGCCCTACAAAACCGAGTGAAAACATCGTCAGACCGCCATTTTGTGTGGTTGTTTTGTACAGGGGAAGCAGAGCTACTTCTCTTTTATGCTTCTCACAGTTAACATCACGATTTCTACATCAAAACTTCATTTATACATTCAACAGGTTATTAACAATCCTTATACCTGAGTTGTGGTCTTTTAACACACTTTACTAGCCTGTTTTCACAGAAAAGAAGAGACAGAAGTCATTCTGTACGTTCTCCATGGCAGGCTGGCCGCTGTCTGAGGAACGTCAGTCTGACGCAGCGTACCACAACAAGCGCTCACGCAAAGGGATACTCCCCCTCGTGGTGAAATTAGGGATCTGCACTCTAATACTCTCAGTAGAAAACATATCAAATTGGCTTATTCTTTTCATACAAAAAAAACAAAACACATAAAATATAATTCAAAATTTGTGACCATACACATTTGTAGGCGTCACACGGGCAGGTCAGTTTAGCACCCGGACTGATTTACTTTGCAGCCAGGACTTGCTGAAATTAGCAAGGCTGTCCCTGAAAGAGACTTCTTGGCAGTATATGTTGCTCCAAAATAGCCTATAAAGCCTTCACGAATGTGCAGGTTACCCATCATGTCACGTGCACTAATACATACCATCACATTACACATGTGGTGTGTAGCATCATACTATATATCTGTAACAGGAACGGTTGTCACAAAAAGCAGGAGGTAATCGTACAGTGTAAATAAATAAATATAATTGCAAAGGAAAAAGAAGTTACACTATGTTTAAAAAATCAAAAAGGCTGTGCAGTTTTGTACAAAGTGCATAAAAGTTCCCATTATGTAGAATATTTCACAGTATTAATGTATATGATATGATATGAAAAACATACTTATTTAGTTTTCTGGTGTTTTGATTTGTGACTCTTTTCTTGCAGAATCTCGACAGCAAAGGTTTCACGTATTTATATAGCATTGTAATACCGCCCTCCAGTGATCAAACTTTAGTATTGCATCAAAGTGAAAGCTAATTAAAATAAATGAGAGATTGTTTCAGTTCACTTTTCATGTACAGGGATGTGAATGTGATATAATAATAACAAAAGGCACTAAAAAGATTATAATTTATATTTTTGTACTACTGATTATACACACTTCTCAGTACTGAGTTATTCATCATTTTATAATGTCGTTCAACAGTTAATTGAACTCAATGCACCACATAATGACCTCAAACAACACTGACAACAGGCAGCAAGACAATATGCATCACTATTGTCTTTGAAGTATCTTTTATCTTTGTATTCATCTATTTATATAGCATAATACAAGACACAGAAATGAATCAGAAATGCTGCGTTGTGTATGGGACGAGTGGTTGTGGTGGTTCCACTCTTCCTCCACGTCTGCTAGGCACGGGTTGCTACAATGTAAGATTCTCCACCTCTATCACTTACCTAAAGATCAGATTGTCTCAAATATATGAGGATGTGCCCTGTTTGGAATCACCCTCAACTTTTCAACAGTAGCCTATATATATTATATAAATAATTTACCGTATACCCCATTCTCATGATGGCCTCCATTAAAGCAGTATTTCTGCCCTAATAAATCACGTGTCCACAAAGAGAGCATCTTTATGTTATGAACTGTTGTTGTTCAGCCACTAAGAATGATCCCATGATTTTGGTGTGTGTGCCTCTGTGCGTCCCAATGCATAGTTAGAGTGTCTTATGTATTTTTAATATATATTTTATTGTCAAAATAAAGATACATTTTATTTGTTAATTACATAACGCAGTTGCGACAAACCCACAATCTCTAGACTAAGTGAGGAAACTGCCTTTGGGTTTTATTCATAGACTTTATAAAACATGGACGTTGTATACATGACGTCACCCACAGGTTTCTGAAGAGCCGTTGTAAAATTCAAAATGTGTGGCTCTGGCTGCTGCCATCTTGGCAGCCTCTGCTGTCTCCTGGATTACCTGCAAAACTGTTTTTAGTACCAGGCTGTAAACATGTTTATATCTGCTGTGAAGTTGGACATTTTAACATGGAGGCTTATGGTTTTGTAGCCAGCTTTGGTTCAGATCCTTGTGTTCCTCGTTACCCTGCTGTGAAAAACTGTGAAAAATTGTTTTCTAATGAGCAAGCTAGCTAGCTTATGAGGCATCAGCTTCCCAAGAGGTCATGGTTGCCCCTGACCTGTATTAATTTAGAACCAGTAATAGACTAATATTACTGACTCTAATGAATTGAGGTCTTAGAAATTTCTCTCACCAACAGCAAATTTAGAAAGGAAGCAGAGAATATTTGTAAATTTGGGAATTAAAACGTCAATTTCCTTTTGAAATCTAAGTTTTAACCTCCATCCCCTCGGGTCACACAGACCTCTGACTGGCTGTCAGTGGAAGAAGTGAGCTCACCACAGGCAGCATGTGTAGGTGGTGTACAGTGTCACAGACCAAAACACACAGCTCGTAATACATCCACTGCAACTCTAGAGCTGATTCCTGTCTCGGACACATTGTTGTTTGGTGACGTACACATCTAAACACACTGAAGGCAGAGATATTATCTGAATTGAAAGGCAGTCATTTTGAATGAACAGTATTTGTCATGACAGGTGACAGGGAAAACATAGATATCAACATGAAACTTCACCAGTTCACTACCTACATTCAGACAATGATCATTTTTGCATTAAAGATTATCTAATTGGATTGCAAATTGGATGTGCAAATGAGGCATTGACTCATATAGAAATGTGCATACATATCCAGAACAGAATGAGCATTAGATGAAGCCAGGTTCAAATTACTTGTTTCATTTTATCTTCTGATCTTACCAGGATCACAACAGGTTAAAAGTTGAAACTGGGATAAAGGCCGGGTACATCCTGGACAGGTCAGCAGTTCACAGGGCTGACACATTGAGACAAACAACCATTCAGGCTCACATTCACACCTATGGGTAATTTCGAGCCATCAATTAACTTGAATGTCTTCGGACATCTTTTGTTTCATGTCAGAGTCAAAGGTTTTTCCAGAGGGATATTTGGATCTTACCACTCCACAAATCACAAAAATACCGTCAACAGCCATGAAGATCATGTTTTTATGAATCAAAGGTAGTATAAATTTTGTCTCTGAATGATGTGGAAACAAAGCCCTTTGTAAAAATGAAGACAGGAATCAAACTGGAAGGTTTGATGTATGTAAGTCCTGCTGAATTGAGGCTCAAAGAGAAAAAAATAATTTGGAGAAAGCAGCCTTTAAAGATATGGGATTGTAAAATTTTGAGACACTTGAATGAATACAAATTTTAACTAATCTTTTACCATGAAACTTGATTTGATTATTTTAATGAAGACACAATTTTTTTTGTATTATAAGTTTTCTGAAATTTTATGTTTCATCCATTCATTTTCTTCCACTTATCTGGGGTCGGGTCATGGGGGCAGCAGGTTTGGCAGGGTTTCCCCTCACAGTTGGCCGTTCCCAGAATACCTCCAAAGGATCCCAGGGTGTCCTGATCATTTTCCTGAACCACCTCAGCTGGCAAAAAAAAAAAAAAGAAGAAAGAAAAAAGTGTTTAAATATGCAAATTAGGCCTTTTGGTGAAATCTACAGACACAAACAGAGTAAAATAAACACTTGAATGTGGATTTTGGCCAATTTCTTTCCATTAGTCTGAACTTTAGTGTACTCTAACGCGTGTTGTAGAAGCAAAATTGTTGCCTGAAGTGTCTCACCTTCTAATATTTGGTCACACCTGCTAAAATTGAAGACACGTTGAGGTTTAAAACTATATTTTATACTTGATTAGATTTTTTTTATTATTTATTCCATTCATTGTTAAAATTAGTGCACAGTATCAGTGACAGCTACTAAATAATCCACTCCTCGCTTTCCCCATTTGGACGGAGCTTTAATTAAATGACCAGGAACTAGATGGAGTTAGATGGAGTAACTTAAACTCTCTTAAAGAGAGAACATGACTTGAAACTGAAACCTTTAGGTTTAGGTTTGCAGTACACACTGGTAATTTTCCTGCTCTGACGATCTTGTCCTATATATCCACAGTGACAGATCAGGTACCCTGGTGGTGGTGAATATTTTACAGGAGGCTTCATGAGGGAGACTTTGTTTGGAAGACTGGTGAATGAAATACATCAAAGACAACAAGGACAATGAATGATATTCAAGGAATAGTTCAGCATTTTGGAAATAAGTATATTTTTAATGGTAATAAGATGAGGTGATTGATATCAATGTCATATATGTGAAGTGCAGAAATAGAGTCTGGACATGCCTGGAAGGCTGGAAGCAGTGGCAAACAGCTAGCCTTACTCTATCTACAGGTACAAAAATACACCTACATCTTTGTAGGTCACTAATTAATCCTTTTTTTTAAATCTGTTGCTTGCCTGTTTAATCTGTGCACACAAACTATATACTAAAAAAGTGTCCTTTTGGGGAAGCTCCATGCTGGAACAATTTCTTGGAGAACAGCCTGTGTGCACACTGAGCCTCCTGCAGCCATGTTGTTAAAGTGAGGTTGCCAGGTTAGATACAATCATTCCTGTAGAAAGAACAAAACCTGTGCTCACCAACTATATCTAGCAACCTGCTTCACAGTAGTGCTGGACAGCCGTATAAACTGAAACGATTAAAGCACATAACTCTCCTGAAGACCGCAAACTGCAGTTTTTATATTCATGTGCAAATTTAAAGAAACAAGATACAGTGCGTTAATTATTGAGCTTTATTTGGATTGGTAGGTATATTTTTAAACATATAGGTAATGTTAGGCTAGCAAAACCCCACTGCTTTAAGTCTTTATGCTAAGCTAGGCTAACCACGTCACAGTTTTATGTCAATGGATGTTTTCCCACCTTTCTTTTTTATATCCTACTTTAAATGAAAAATGTCGTCTTTTTCAATGTTGAAACAGTGTTCACAGTGATGTCTAACTATAACCATAATGTAGACTCCAACTAATGTGGACTGCAACTCCAACCATGGTGTCATTCCGATAGTAAACTCATGTTTCTAACAGATCAAATGCAGTACTTTTGCAGGAATGTGCAAAATATATATATGGTAATGTAAAGCATTGTGAGATGGATGGTTAATGTGATGTGTGGTATCTAAGAGTCTGTGTCAGTGAGGGTCCTGGTTGACTCCCCTGTCACCACTAGCAGCAACACAATAAACACAAACATAAAGCCTCCAGAATAATTCTCCTTTGTGTGGCTGTGTGTTCATCAAGTGTGAAAGAGTATGGATCCTTACAGGTAACCAATAAGGGGTAGTGTTACAGATCAGGTGACTGTTCAGGGTTGTGTTGGTGTGTGGAGTCAAGTGGGCGGGATCTTGAAGAGACGGGCAATATAAAAGAAAGGTTGACAGTCAAGTGGGTCCATGTGCGTCAAAGATGGATCTGTTTTCCTGACAGAGGACGCAACAAGCTGTTAAAGCTATGAAAAGTTCTCGTGTAAGTGTTCACAAGAAGCAGGATGGATCAGATTTAAACAGGGGCAGAAGGTCTGGACGATGGGGATTGAATGTTACGGAAAAGGGCAATCAAGCTTTGGAGATCAGCGTCAGACGGCTTGACAGACCGATTTTTGCAGACATCAAATCGCGATCATCCTTTTACCTCCGAGCGGCTGAAAAATTAGCCGACACTGCACACGTCCTGGCCAGGACAAAATGTCCCATTGGTCAGTCTAAACAGAGACAAACAAGAGGCATTCCTCTACCACCTATCGGTGGATCAAGAGCCATCACTGGTAAACTGGAACGGACCGAAGCTCTACCAGCACACAGACAGGAGTCAGCCAAACCGAAAAGATATAGTACCCATTTACTAACTGGTAACATGATGACAAAAAATACAGTGTTTCATCTGTTGGTTACGCAAGGTAGGAAATTAAATCAGGATTCCAATAAACATAATAAAATCAGCGTTGCTCTTGCAGCAGGAAACAAAGCAGCCATCCAGGATTGCAGACTGATTAAGCGGACCTTTGATGGTCAGCCAGCTGCAACATCGACTTCAGCAACAGTGGACCCTCCAATACGACAAAAGAGTGACAGCAGAACGATGATGCCAATCAGGGCTAAACATGATGCCAGTCTCTGTGAAGCAAGCCGACAAAGAGATTTCTGCTCCGATGACTCAGCTATTGAAACAGAATCTGAAGGCTCTGAAGACAATGGTTGTTTGGAGAGGCTGAGGGAGGACAGTGATGATGAGTACTACACTGATCAGAGGATCACAGAATGGGTCCTTAAAGTCAACTCCAGCCTCTTTTCAACAGGAAATGATGAGCTGAAAAGATCCAAACCTGCAGAGGAGCAAGACGTGGCGACCATAAAGATAATCTACAGTGGAGAGTCAACTTTTTAAAGTTGTTTTTAAAATCTTCCAACTGCAGCAACATTGTCATTATCAGTGGCTGGTGTTTGCTCATTTGTGTTGAACTTAACTATTATGCATATCAACAAAAAAACCAGCAAGTGAACCACGTGTTAAGATCATTTTGTTCATTTCAAGATTGATTCCAAGATGAAAATAGAACTTCTAGACCTAAAGTAAAATTATTGCTAATGACTCTCTGTTAATGCATGGTTGCAATACTACAGTTTTATTTGAACTATCATGACACTTGTCGAGTCTCTTAACTACAAAGTCTCTACAGTCTCTGCTGTACTTTGGTTGTTTTAGGGGAAATAAACATGCAACTGCAAAATCCCTCCTGTGGTCACATTCATTCAAGTAAAGCAAAACTGTACCAGCATTTAAAACACTTCTGTTGGACTGTCTTTCTGTCATGTCATGTCATGTCATGTCATGTCATGTTATGTTATGTTATGTTATGTTATGTTATGTTATGTTATGTTATGTTATGTCATGTCATGTCATGTCATGTCATGTCATGTCATGTCATGTCATGTCATGTTATGTTATGTTATGTTATGTTATGTTATGTTATGTTATGTTATGACCTGGTCTCACCACATTGTCTCTTTTCTTCATGTACTCTTCTGTTTCTTCAAAATGATTGTTGTCAGGTTGGGACATCTGGGCTGATCTCTAATGGTCCCCTTAATAATATGAGAATTTAATATTTGATGCTTGGACTTTTATATATTCATATGGTGCCTTCGATCGAACATATTGATAATATTTATCTACCACTCAAAGTGCTTTTACAACACCTGCCATTCACGCAGTGGCATCACAGCCATCGAGGGAAATCTGGGGTTCAGTGTCTTGCTCAAAGACTCTTTGACTGCAGTGGAGGCGGTGGAGCTTCAGCTATTTTGATCTTTCAACAACATATTCTGATGTAAGAAACTCTCCCTGATACTCTTAGAATATATGTGTGTTGACTTCCATTTTTACTGTGAATACATCTGTTACAACTTTATTGTGAACCAGGAATCAAACAAGCTCTGATTACTAGACAACCATCCAAGCCACATCCATTGATTTTTCTTTTTCACAAGGCACAGTACTTTCTGCTTATTATTATCCTCCCTGCCCAGCATGAAAAAGTGATCTGTTTAGGTACATTAGCATTACTTTGTGTCAGAAGTTCATTTTTTTAGTCAAGTAAAAGTGACATTTCCACTGGCTCTGGACTGCTTCTATCATCTCCCACTGACAAAACACTCTAGCAGAGGGACTCAGGCTTCTGTTTTTCTCATGTGAAGCAATCCAACAACCTAAACTATCTTGTCATTTAATGACCTTAATTCAGCATCTGCCTGACTGTCAATGAGGTGTTGAAATTGATGTTGTTTTGAAATGTGTGTTGAAATCCTTGAAATGTTACAAATTGCATATTTTAGACAGATCAAAGACTTAAGCCTGTTAATATTTTGGACCTACAACAGGCCCAGTAGAAGTTTGTAGGTAGTGCTCTTGAGTCTGCTGCCCTGTGGTAACTACACTATTTAGGGCCAGGTGGAGATGACAGTTGAACCAAAATGTTGTAAATGTTCCTCTTCCCCATTGACAGCCATCTCACTTATGACACTGAGCTCTGCTAAAAACTGCAGTTCCTCAAAGGTCCACTTGAGGCTGGCTCCAGAAGTGAGTCAGTCTCCATAAGTCCCCATGTTAAAATGTCCAACTTCACAGCAGAAATAAACATGTTTACAGCCTGGTACAAAAAACAGTTTTGGTCTCTATAGCTAATTTCCCCGTTCATGACAACTGTACTGAGGGTGAATTTATATACAACTCACCTGTTCAAATTATATTAAGGCTTAAAGTTATGCAGAATTAACAGCATGGTCACTTTTATTGACAGGTGTCCTTCAGCACGATACTGAACCCCAAATTGCTCCCAAAGGCTGTGTCAACAGTGTGTGAGCGGTTAGCTCCCAAAAACTGATAACCAGCTTGCATGGCAGCCAATGCCATCATGTATGAATGTGTGAATGAGATAAGTATGAATTCACATTTACTGTTGCATTCTCAGATATGTAGCCATTCATTTGCTGAAATGTTTATAACCTGTTTACGTTCCCATCTCTGCTTTACGTATATCGTGTTTCCCTTTCTCTCCATTAAATATTGATATAAACTTGATATTAATCTATAATTTTCTCATAAAAACCTTCAACTTTATTTTAAGAACACAGAACTTATTAGACCTCCACTCAGGTGGAAGTTGGATAAAGCCGTGCTGTGAATTGATCACCCCTTGATTGCTCGGTGCCTTTTGAAAATGTAAGGCTATCCGATATCAAGCTAATTTAAGAGACAGGGTGAGATTTGTTCAATCAGATCTAATCAGTGAAAACACCTGTGTGTGTGTGTGTGTGTGTGTGTGTGTGTGTGTGTGTGTGTGTGTGGACCATGGCTGTGTAGAGTAACGTTAGCATCAGTTTTTATTGCCCCTCCATGCAGAAGTAGTTTAATAAAGAGAACAGTAAGGTAATGAAGGGGTATTTATTGCACTGTTTTGCTGTCATTTGTATATTTGAGTTCTCACGAAGATGAATGAACAGCTCAGCTCTTTTTATGTGCATTTAAAATGATTTATTAGTGGCTGAAATTTGTTTTTTTTAAACATTACATCTTAAAATAGAATGAAACCAGAGACACCATAAACACACACATACAGAAAATTAAAATTAAAGTGAAACATTTAAGATTCCAGTTCAATAGGCTAGTACACCCTGCAGCCTTGATAAGGATAATAGTGTACAGAAAATGTATGAAAGGATGCTAGTACACATTTCATTTGTTTCAGTAGTCCACTTAAATTCTAATTAATCAGTGACCCTGATATTCACTACCATCTGCCTGTTATATCCCAAATCTATCCATCCATTCATTATCTGTAATCGCTTATCCTCATCAGGGTCACGGTGGGGCCGGAGCCTATCCCTGCTGACACTGGGTGAGGGGCAGGGTACACCATGGACAAGTCACCAGCTCATCACAGGGCATATAGAGACAAACAACCATCTAACTCACTTTCACACCTATGGTCAATTTAGATTCACCAGTTAACCTGTTAACTGCATGTTTCTGGACTGTGGGAAGCCGGAGTACTCAACTTTGTAGCTTGGTTTGAACCAGGAACCCTCTTGCTGCGTGGTGATAATACTAACTGTTGCTCCATTGTGCCACCCTTCATCCAAACATATATAAAAAATAAAATTAAACTTGAAAATAAAAATAACCAGACAGTATATCCAACATATAACACAGCAATTTACAACCCCAATTCCAATGAAGTTGGGATGTTGTGTAAAATGTAAATAAAAACAGAATGCAATGATTTGCAAATCTCACAAACCCATATTTTATTCCCAATAGAACATAAACAACATATCATGTGCTGAAACTGAAACATTTTATCATTTCATGGAAAATATTAGCTCATTTTGAAATTGATGGCAGCAACACATCTCAAAAAAGTTGGGACAGAGCAATGTTCACCATTGTGTAGCATCCCCTCTTCTTTTAACAACTGTCTGTACATGTCTGCGAAGTGAGGAGATCACTTGCTGGAGTTTTGGGAGAAGAATGTTGTCCCTTTCTTGTCTAGTGCAGGATTCTAACTGCTCCACAGTCCTGGGCCTTCGTTGCTGGATTTTTTGTTTTATGATACACCAAATGTTTTCTACTGGTGAAAGGTCTGGACTGCAGGCAGGCCAGTTCAGCACCCATACTCTTCTCCTACAAACCATGATGTTGTGAAGGATGCAGTATGTGGTTTAGCATTGTCTTGCTGAAATATGCAAGGCCTTCCCTGAAAGATACATCGTCTGGATGCAAGCATATGTTGCTCTAAAACCTCTATGTACTTTTCAGCATTGATGTAACCTTTCCAGTTGTGTAAGCTGCTGACGACATAGGCACTAATACAACCCAATACCATCAGAGATGAAGAGTTTTGAACTGTCCGCTGATAACAAACTGTATGGTCCTTCTCCTCTTTAGTCCGCAGGACACAGTGCCGGTGGTTTACAAAAAGAATAAACATTTTTGATTGATCTGACCTCAGAACAATTTTCCATTTTTCCTCAGACTATTTTAAATGAGCTTTGGCCCAGAGAAGACGGCGGCATTTCTGGATCATGTTCACATATGACGACTTCTTTGCATGATGCGGCTTTAACTTGCATTTGTGGATTGCACGACGAACTGTGTTTATAGACAGTGATTTCTGGAAGTGTTCCTGAGCCCGTGCAGTGACTTCCAGTCGAGAATCATGCCTGTTTTTAAGGGCCCGAAGATCATGAGCATCCGGTTTTGACCTTTCACCTTGTCCTTTGCACACAGAGACTCCTCCTGATTCTCTGAATGGTTGATGATATTTTACACTGTAGATGGTGGGATCTTCAAAGTCTTTGCAATTTTACATTGAAGAATACTTTTCTGAAATTGTTACATAATTTTTAGACATAGTTTGTCACAGATTGGTGAACCTCTGCCCATCTTTACATCTGAGAGGCTCTGCCTCTCTGAAATGCTCCTTTTATACCCAGTCATGTTACTGACCTGTTGCTAGTTAACCTAATTAACTGTCAAATGCTCCTCCAGCTGTTTTTGATTTGTACCGTATACTTTTCCAGCCTTTTGTTGCCCGTCCCAACTTTTTTTAGATGTGTTACTGCCATCAATTTCAAAATGAGCTAATATTTTCCATGAAATGGTAAAATGTCTCAGTTTTAACATGTGATATGTTGTTTATGTTCTATTGGGAATAAAATATGGGTTTGCAAATCATTGTATTCTGTTTTTATTTACGTTTTACACAACGTCCCAACTTCACTGGAATTGGGGTTGTATAATACATAAGTTGTTAGCCCGTTTGCGATTCACTTCATGTACTATGTTGGCCTTTAAAAACTCCTTTCGCTCACTACCTCAGCACTCATTTTCTGTAGTGGTGACAACAAGATGTACGCTGTGTTCAGATTTTACAGTCAGTCACCATATTCTGTCACACATCCATCACATGACACATGCTGTAGACACCCCCCTCCAAAGGCATGTGACAGTACTGTCCAACAAACCGTCGTTTGCCCTGCAGGTTTTTGGATGGCAGATAGAAATAGTTCAGCTGTTTTTACGTTTAGTATTTCCTACATCCCCATCACCTTCATTACATGTGTACTGTATGTTAGGACTGGTCAACAAGCTAGGGGAGCCCAGGGCCCAAAGAAGCTGTGGGTCGCTGTACTGACAGCCAATTTCTCCCACTGCATTGTGTTTGTACGTTAGTCTGTGACATTTATTTAAGAAGATAGTGATAAGTGATAAGCGGTTATAGACCAAAGATTTAAAGTATTAATGTTAAAGTATTAATGTTAAGATGAACCAAAATGCAAACACCAGTCTCAGGCCAATGATAGGTTAACAGTTTATCTGAAAACAGAGGTGAAATGTGCTGGAGTAGGTGGAGATTGAGGTGAGAGGGAATCCCGGGGCTGGTGCAGGGCTGGTGGTGGCGTAGCAAGGTAGCAGACAAAAAATAAAGTCCACAAAAAACTCAAAGGTTGGTCAACGTATGTGTTACCACAATAGTTACTGAATGATCTGGCAGAGTCTGGGAGGTACTGCAGAGGTTGATTAGATGATGTGGAACAGGTAGTGAAGTCAGGCATATGAGAGGGAAACTGGAGACCAAGCCAACAGAGAGAGACAAACAAGACAGACAGATAGATGAAAAAAGGTAAAACACTGGGAAGTAAAAGGCTCATTATAACAGTTAAAACTAGATTTTGGCACAAGACAGGACGAACCGGCTAATAACCGACAGGTCACAAACCAGGTCATGGATGGTTCAGCACCATCATTCCAGCTCTGCTACTGGACAAGCTCTTGCGGCTGAAAGTCCTGTCTGCCAGGAAGCAGCACATGAAGGTGGGGAAACATGTCTCTGACCCTCGGACCATCAGCACCGGATCTCCTCTGGGATTGTGTCCAATCTCCTCTGCTCTCCTCCCTGGACACTGACAGCTGCTCTTCCGGTGATCAGTCCATCAAGCTCCTGAAATTCACAGACAACTTTAAAAAAACAACAACATGATACTCTGAATCATCAGTTTTTATATATCTTAAATAGAGTAGTATATCCTATTCATATAGTGCACTCATATCTTATTCATACAGTGACTTGTACATACTGACACAACCTTATTACAGTGTATAATGTATAGTACACTTATACATGCTTTAGACAGTTCACGTGTACATATTTTTCTTATTCTATTTTGTTATATTTTATTTATATCACTGTCACTGTCGTCTTTTTTACGTCTTGATTTTTACCTTCATTCACCAAACCACCAAGACAACTTCCATGTATGTCAAAACCAACTTCCAATCAGCCTGTTTCTGATTCAGAGTCTGAATGTCAGTGTGGTTTTATTATACAACAAACGCCCCTTTAAAGATTAGAAAGGAAATATCTTTTCTACAACTATACCACTAATCCACTGTCTAAAAGCTGAGTGGAGCTGGTGCAAAATGGAGCACTGACCAGAAACCTTGGCCAACATTTCACACATAGGTCACCTAACTCATATTTGGGGCTGTCAGATAGTACTGTTGCTCTTTTCATCTGTTGGTGTGTTTGCCTCAAATCTTCACTCATGAGTTGGAGGACGTTTACACCAAAGGACACGCGCGCTCACACACACATAGAGCCGTCCTCCAGAGGTGCAGCAGTAGCAGCAGCAGCAGCAGCAGCCCGCACACCAACACACTGTTTCTATGTATGTGCCGGCACAGTGCAGACAGAGGTTGTAAACATGGCGGCGGACGGGATGGTGCTCACCAACCACGACCATCAGACCCGAGTGGGGATTCTCACGGGTAAGGAGGACTGTTTGATAAAATGCGAGAAATGCTCCTCGTTAGTGCACCTGTGTGGCGTTTTGCCGTCGGTTGCTCGTGAACGTCGGTGTCACGATACGAGCTGTCTTCCGAGGCTAGCTGTCGTTAGCATGTATGCTAAGCTAACCGGTCCCGTTGACTGTCATTGCTTTAACGTTAGCCTCGCCTGCCGTTTGACAGGTCGGGCAGATGTGGATTCTGCTTTGAAACGACGTTATCTGTGCTTGTGTGTTCAGAGTTTATAACGTTATGTATGTTTACGTGTGAAAAACGGCTGTCGTGTTATGTATTGTTGTAGATAAGCTTACACGACAGTTGCAACGAGATATTTTAATCAGCGTCAAGTTAGACAGCAGGAAAGAGAGCGCCCGGCGGAGACTTTCAAAATTAAGAGGCTGTTGCTTTGCTCGCCTATGCTGCAATCAGGGTTTTACCCAAAATTGGCGCTTTTATTTTGAAAGCACAAGCAGGACTCTTCCGTTCTTGCTGTGCTGTGTGTTGCCGCCTTCACGCGCAGGATCGTTATATTTTGTAGCGTTACCGAGCCTACATCAGCTGCATTATTCATGTCCCTTTGCAGATCCGCTGGCCTCTACACAGGAGGCTTTCCATTACCATTTCTTTTATGCTTGTTTTGACAGCCATTTTAATTTTTTTGGCTTAGCGCTCGTGTTTCTGTTTAACACAAAATTACACATTTATTAATATTAAATCGTGCGATTTGGTAGCTATTAAAACGGCGTCAAAGCGACGCAGGTTTGTTTTAGGAGCTTCTCCTAATTAGCCCAGCTGATGTTAGCCTCGTTAGTCGTGCACAAGAGGACTGGGACCAGTATACAGTCGTGTGTGACAGCCACCAGTCACTAGTAGCACCGCTGCCTCTTCGCCAAGGCGAGGGGAGACGTGAGAATAATGCTAAAGAGGCTGCGAGCCAGCAGCTGGCTGACAAGTCTGTCGTGGTTCTGATGAGCTAGCATCTACGGCTAACAGCAGCTAACCCCTGCTGTCCGTCCAGCTGACAGCCACAACCTCCTGTCACATGTTAAGACACGTTCCTAACCCATTCATGTGGTGTGTGTGTGTGTGTGTGTGTGTGTGTGTGTGTGTGTGTGTGTGTGTGTGTGGGGTTAACATTTAACATTTAATTTAAGGCATGCTGAAGGTTAAACTACTGTTGGTTCTACTAGCTAGTCTAGGCAAGTCTAAGGCTGATATGTTAGACATGATGTTTAGTCAAATAAAACAAATAAATAAATAAGTCTTGACTAGCTCACTAAATGTATATAAATGCCCAAATGTACTGTTTCCACCCAAGTGAGCTTCTGAGTTGCATTTGTCATGCACATTTGAGTCACAGAGGATTTTCTGAAAAATAAATAATCAACAATCTTTGAAAAAATATGTAATGTACTGTATTTTAAAACAGAAATATCCTGTTTCCTAAGGTGCAACTCTGCTTTCTATCCTTGTAGCCAGAAATCTCACATGTCCTTCTTCATTTCATACAACAAAAGAATAACATAATTTCACTGTTGTTTGAAAATATAATATCACATTAATACAGACAAATGGATAATTTTTTTCATTGGTTCATGTTGTACTTTGAGCAAGGACATTTGTCGCTTGTGTCTTACATCTGTGTTTGTTTTAGGAAATAAGTTGGTTAATGAGTTACTAAACATTTTTAGGGTTGCGGTAAGGGTACATTCAGACAGGATCTGGCGCTGTGGTGAAAATGCAGGTTTTTACATTCACTTGAGTGGGAGTAAAAAAATGCAGGGGCCCGCAGCGAAGAAGTTGAGCCCGATACAGCTTTTGAAAAAAAAAACGCATCCAATGTCACGGTGCGGCCGCCAATCAGATGATCCGACTGGTCAAACCTCCACACTCAGCCTGAGATGCCTCAGAAACTGAGACTACCCAGGTGGACTCATGGACTAAACTCTGATACTCTACCTGTTGTGTTCTGACTTTGTTTATTTCACGTACCAGCTTCTAAATCTGAGTCTGATTTGCTATTTATGCTGCAAAATAGTGACAGGAAGAACTTTAATTGGATTTGTGTGCGATGGTTTGAGAGAGAGAGAGAGAGCGAGAGAGAGAGCAGTGGTTGAGAGACATAGACAGTGAATGAAAGTGAGTGAGCGCTGGCAAACAATCAGTCACGGCAGTAGACTCCTATGTGTATTGGAACCCAGTTTACTAATCCAGCAAGTAGTCCAAGCCTTAGTAACGACAGAGATGCTTTCTAGTCACAGACGTTCATGGAGTTTCCCAAACTGAATAAATACCGCACATATAAACATGAAACTGCTTTGCAAGTCCAGTCTTATATTGTCATCGTCTGAAAAACATATTTTTCCAAGCAAGTGTTAAGCTAATAGTGCTTTATTTGCAACTTGTGGAAGATGTGATCCAAACATTTCCCAATTCCAAAAGTCAAAATGTATTGAAAAAAGATCGATATGATAATTTCCAAAATTCACAACATGTTTTTATCTAATGAAATATTAATTTAGTCTTTAAAAACAACGTCTTCTCTGTGGTAACTAAAGTGATTGATCTCCAACATGCTGCACAAAGACAAGGTACACGCCTGTACTGTACTGTTGGCCAGTACGTCAAAAGAAATAGCAGTATAGAAATATTCTGTATAGATATTTTTATCATTTGGAAACGTAGAACACTGATTCCTGAAAAACAAAATGTTTGTTTATGTTAGTTGCCTCAGAAATCCAGTTTTGGTATAAAAATTTAAGGGCGCAATGTTAGATACATGGGATTTTTAGACCAATGGCAATTTAACGCGAAAAATTTGATACAGTTTGTAGACTATTTGAGGAATGAATATAGATCTTTTCTTCTTCTCTATTACTCTGCTTGCCACAGTATAATCAATCACAGCTCACTTTGCAGTGACATCAATATATTACAACAAGCATTTTTTTCTGCATTATATACGGTATATACCATTGTATCAGACAGGCTCTGGCACAGGTGCCGAGTGTGAGAGAAACTGTCACAGGGTTTGATTGAGGTGGATTCTTCACAGTCAGTAATCAAGTGGCCTATATTCCTAATTTGTCAATACAGAAATGTGCCTGTTTGTGTCCTTGTGAGTGTTCAGTCTGGGTCAGTCACGCTGAAAATAAACTCCCTGACCTTCTTTGAGAGTTTTGAGTTTTTTAGGATTTAAGCTGTGGTACTATTGTGCAATTATTTATAAATGAGACAACTGCAAAACAGTACAGACAATAAAAATTGCATTTCTATCTGAAAATGTATGTGTTAAGACAATTAAATAAAACAGTAGAGATTGGAGTGTCTGTTGCTCTTGAGAACAGACTTACTTTCACTTGACAGCCTGGATGATCTCGTTTCCAGATAAGCTGTTTTATATTCAAACATTTGGAGCTGACCTAACTCATCCACAGCCTGGCTAGCTGTTCTCCAGCAAACAAGGCTCATAGCTTCTTATTGACTGTACATCATATGAAGGTGTTATTTTTTCCCCACATCACTCTCTTTTTTAAAACTTAAAGGCATTGAAATGCTCAAACAGAGTCTGAAGTTTGACTGATGAAAGTTTAAGACACACTGGGCACTGTGCAGGTTTTCACTATTTTGCAGACAGGCAGTGTGTCAGTGGTCAGTTTGTGGTCTGGTCTATAACCTGAACTTCTCTCTTCTGCAGTCAGTGACAGCTGTTTCAGGAACTTGGCTGAGGACAGGAGTGGAGTCAATCTGAAGGACCTGGTCCATGATCCTTCACTGTGAGTCTACACACAGTCCGCACACACACACACACACACGCTGACATACATGCACGTACACTGACATTACAACTGACTGTATCTTTGTCACCTCCTGCAGGCTAGGAGGAGTCATTGCAGCCTACAAGATTGTTCCAGATGAGATTGATGAAATCAAGGTATGCAGCGCTTGAGACACATAACAAGATACTGTGAAGACAGTCTAGACTGTACACACTTTCTCACTGGCATGCAGAAATGCTTTAATCTGTCATAGATAAAGACACACTGGGTAACTGAGATACAAACTCTGATGCCACAACACTGAATAAAGACAAAACCTCTATACGTATGTCCTGAATCTTTGCTCGTTTGGCTCACAAGTGGCCATCCGTCACTTAGCAAGTCATGATTCCTCCCTTCAGTGCTTTTCTAGCCACTGGATGCAGTGATCCTGTGGGCAAATTCTCTCTTGAGGTACTGAGCAGCACCTTAAAGCTGATAGGAATTGTCTCACTCACTTGCACACCTGTACAGAGTTTAAATCGAGGTGTTTCTCTCCACTGCAGCTGATATTCCAGATAAAGAGGATGCATGCAGTTGTTAACTTTGTGTGTGTGTGTGTGTGTGTGTGTGTGTGTGTGTGTACACAGGACACTCTTTTGGAGTGGTGTGATGAACTAGAACTGAATCTCATCCTTACTACTGGAGGAACTGGCTTTGCACCACGAGATGTTACACCCGAGGTACATAGAGCACATAGAGACAGCAAAACAGAGAACAAATGAATAAATAACTTGTGTAAAGGCAATTCTGAGATTTCTTTCAAAATACATTAAATATGTTGGAAAATAGCTGCTGAAAACGTGAAAAGACTTTCCTGAAATGTGGAGTTAGGGGTTAAAACAGTTTTTCACCAGTTTTCAGTCCAGGATTTTGTGGGGGGTCCTTAAGGGTTACTCGATGACACGCTGAGGCCACCCTGAGCATACCCCGCTCCCCTAGCAGAGAGATAGAGATTAATTCATGTCACTCAGACATTAATTATATAAAACAAGACATTTGGAGATTAAACTAACAACCCCTGTCTGAAAATGAACAGAAAATGCTTTGAAAATCAAAAAAAAACAAAAAAAACAAGTGTGTTAACATTAATGTAATGTAACTGAGTCCTGGTGTTTGTGTTGTAGGCCACCAGAGAGGTGATAGAGCGAGAGGCTCCGGGCATGGCTCTGGCCATGCTGATGGGATCACTGAACGTTACACCTCTTGGCATGCTATCCAGGTGAAGACTTGATATTTTCACTCCTCTGTTCTCTGTCAGTCAGTTAGACATGCTGTCAACACCAAGAGGTGCAGCACCAATCTGGTAATCTGTCTCATTGTAACCAGGTCAGTGTGTGTGTGTGTGTGTGTGTCTACTGCTTTAAATCTCCTTTCTAATGCTTCGTCTCCAGGCCAGTGTGCGGCATTCGTGGTAAAACTCTGATCATTAACCTGCCAGGAAGCAAGAAGGGCTCTCAGGTACGATTCTTCGACTTAATTCACCTGTGCTCTAATACCTCTTGACTAGACTGAAAAAAAAGTTTTTTGATCTATTTTTTATTAAAATTACATTAACTATAAAATGTAGTAATTTTTGAAAAAACATTTAATTTAGTTAAGAAACCATTTAGGACTTGGGCTTGAATCCTACAGGGGACTTGGAAAACTATTGCTTTCACCCACCCATGAAGTTTATTTGGTATGTAATTTTAACTATACAGACACCAGACAAATAAATATTATTATTCAAACAAAGTTATTATTTATGCCACCTAAGGGCTGATAAGTTATTCCATCTATTGGTGTAATTATGCCTGGGTACTCAAGCAAGCCATCTGTAACAGCACCCACCTGTCAATAAAAGTGGCCACGGTGTTAATTCTGCATAACTTTAAGCCTTAAAGGTACAATATGTAAGATATTCACTGTATTAAATCATAAAATTAATATGCTATATCATCAGTTCTTAATACTTGCTTGCTGACAAAAACCCAACAGCCAAAATGTTCTTATTTTGAAATTTACCGCCCGGCTGGTCTCTTTGTTTATGTTTTGGCCTTTGGAACTCTGATCAATTAGTTCCGTGTTCGATATCCGGGGTTGCCAGGTATGAAACAAATTTGTGGCAAACAGCGCACTAGAACAGACAGAGTTGGACTCTACCAGACCTGAGAGACAGAAACAGGCGTAAAGGTTAGGTACACACAAAAAATCTAGACAAAAAAACAAGCAACGTTACAGCAGCTGGGAGAGTTTCATAGTTTATAGTGCACGAACTCCGTCTTGATAGAGTTCAGTTTGAGTGGTATTTGATGGCTGTCAGTCTCCGGAGCAGACAGGGGTTTGGGTGTGCAGCGGTTTGTGGAAGGTGCTGACGGTGTGTTTAGTTCAGCTGCCCCACACAGCGGCAGCAGTTGAGAGATTCATTAAGAAAACCTAAAACCAAATTAACGCAGAAATCACATAATGGAAATGCTACTGCCAGCGAGTCTAATGCAACGCTGATGACTGTTTTATAAAATAAAAACTAATGCCGCAGCAGCTGCTGGTGTCTGAGGCCGGCGCTGGAGACCTGAAAATAATACAGTAATTACAGTAACGTTAGGTGACTTAGTGCACAGTAACGTGATTTTACATCGTGTACTTACATAATCACTTTAGGGTTTCTCATCATTTTCATGCGTGTTATCTAATGTCAGTGCATGTAACGTTAGACTGCTCTCATTTCCTGAGCGAAATCCAGAGGAAAATACACCGGTAATGGGATACGGGACGTCTCTTATATGCAACAGCAGCTTGTCGATATGACAGGAAATATATGTAGTCAGATCTGAGTTTACGTGTGTCGGTAACGGCGCACACGTACGAGAGACACCTGCCTGGGTGTGACCACATGCCGGGTGCGCCGTGCTTCCTCACCAGGTCAGTGGGGAAGTGCCACTACTAGCTGCCGCTGCCACGAATTGAGCCAGCCCTTTCTCTGTGTTTATGTGTGCTGGACGAAACCGCTATGAAACAATCTCCCTCACTCTGATTTACCGCGTATGTATCTCGAGCAGTGCTCTCTCTCTCTCATTACAAACCAAACCAAACTAAACCAAACTCTTCGTGTCACTATTTTACAGCGTAAATTGCGAGTCAGACTCCGCTTTAGAAGCTGATTCATGAAATAAACAAAGCCAGAACAGGTAGAGTATCAGAATTTAGCTAGTTACGTTTACGTTACGTTTCGCGCTAGTGAAGGTTCATCGGCGTCAACCTGGCACCCTGCGTGAGCGTCGTTAGGGGAAGGGGGGCGACTCGCTCCACTGTTTGGAATTCGAGCTTGGAATTCAATTTTACATATTGTACCTTTTTAATATAATTTGAACAGGTGAGTTGTATATAAATTCACCCTCAGTACAGTTGTCATGAACGGGGAAATTAGCTATAGAAACCAAAACTGTTTTTTGTACCAGGCTGTAAACATGTTTATTTCTGCTGTGAAGTTGGACATTTTAACATGGGGACTGACTCACTTCTGGAGCCAGCCTCAAGTGGATGTTTGAGGAACTGCAGTTTTTGGTACTTCCTGTGTTGGCTTCACTTCACAGCCACAGAGGTTGCTGCTTGGCAGTGACCTAGAAAGTTACATAAAGCTGAGCTGAAAACCCTTCACATCTTCATTTGATCTATTGTCATTATAAAAATAATATTTAGTGCAGATTACTGCACCAGAATTATTATTAGCACAAAGACGATCACCCATCTCTACAGTGCTCATTGTTTTAGTTTTGAATGTTTTGTGATTACTCAAACAGCTCTAATCTTCATTTTCAGCAGAAGGCAGGCTCAAAGGATAAAAAAGCTAAAATATTGATCAGATTTGTCTGAAATTAATGCTAGGGAAATGATCACATGTTACAAAAGACCCAGCTCTTCAGAGAGTACCTTCTCTCCTAGCACTATCTACAAGTGGACATGAGACAGCTACCCCTTTAAGAATTGTGATAGCACTTATTGTTGCACTAACGCTTTCTTATCGCACTATACCTTGATTGTTCCCTTCTCTGTAAGTCGCTTTGGATAAAAGCGTCAGCCAAATGACTAAATGTGAATGTAAATCAGCATCATCAAAATTAAAACATTACCTCTGTGGTAATTTGGAAAAAACAAAACAAATAAAGGTGAATTTGTTTAAATTCTTTCTTTTCATACATTGCAAGATGAGTTAAATATTACCGATCGATGCAGTGATTGCATGACTTGATGAAACCACAGAGTTTCAGAGCTTCATAATGTATTCAGACAGAACATTTTGTTATATAGCCTGATGCTAAAATTGTTTAAATATACTTTTTTACTCAATCTACATTTAATACTTGCTAATGACAATGTGAAAACAGGATTTTGCAAAAAAATTCTCTAAGAAAATGGAGGAAAAAATTTTAACTTCAACTGTTTTAACTTCAACTGTTGCTGTTTGAAAGAGCTCTAACATGTGCGTTGTTCTCCAGGAGTGTTTCCAGTTCATCCTGCCTGCTCTGCCCCACGCCATCGACCTGCTGCGTGAAGCCACGGTCGGGGTTAAAGCCACGCACGCTGCCCTGGAACAGCTGCCCTCCCCTTCCCCTCTGCTGGCCAACACGCACACCAACACACACTCCAACACGCACACCATGGAGCGCGGCACCCAGTGCGAGGAAGAGGAGGACGAGGAGGAGGACAGGAGGAGATCTCGACACGTGCACAACCACCACCATCACCAGCACGGCTCCTCCCACATCACCGCAGCCGCTATTGCTGCCAAGGTAACCAGTCGACAGGACACATCACGAGCAGTGTGGCTGCTGCTGCTGGAAGCTTGATAGATGAAACTTTAATGATCCCTGTGGGGAAATTAGGTCATTGCAGCAGCAGCAGCAGCAGGCTGGTGTACTATAGAAAACTGCTGCTCAAATCATATAGGCTGCTGCAAGACTCCACACAAAAACACATGTCAGTAGTAAAAAGATAAACTGACAGCAGTTGATGAACTTATAAGGCCAAACACGAGACACTGAGACCTCCATTAACATCTGGTATTAACATCTGGATGTGGACGTCTTATCTGAATAAGGAAAAACGCGTCAATACACGCAGAACACAATCTGTAATAGATTGACTCCTCCTCTGAGCAGGTATAAGTTATTCCTCATTAGCGCGACAGTTAAATGTGAGAGACTAACGACAAAAAGGAACATTTCATCAATATTTACCTCAGGAGTACACAGCCTGTTACCTTATCCATTCACATTCAGGACCACGCTGCCTGTAGCCGTACACTACAACCTTTACTGTGATTAGACAAGGACACGATTAAGATTTTATGCTGCGTTCACTTCAGGATTACCACCTTCACCTCAACTGTTGAGATGTTTACCTCGGTGGAATCTTGTACGCTAAGATGGAAGTGACTTTTAATGATAATGTGTATCAATAAAAGTCAATCGTCTATTTAATTTTAATTGTTGTTAATTGTCCACATCACGCACGCATACACACACAGAATCAACCATAGAGAGACAGATTAGATTTACTTTGCAGACCATCTTAGCGACTTTATTACTAACAAGCGACTTGTGACAAATTTAGCCAATTACTCATACCATCATCCAAAAGTCAAGAAATATATTCAGCTGTGTTATAATGTTATTCATTCAAAGTGTGTGAGTGAGTGTGTATTACCATCAGAAACATGCAGTTTGCAGTGATGTATTTATTGCTCAAACAATTAAGAAGTAAACTCAAATTAGCAGGAATTCAATGGCTTATCAAAGTCAGTCAATAAAGTGATGAGAGTTATTAAACAACATTTATTATGTAGAATGGAAAAAAATTCAAATCTGACGATGGACGTTAAGTCTAGGACATTTGAAAGTAGAATTTACGACACGGTAGTTGCAGGACACTAAAGAATAAAGTTCATATCGACATCAGAAGCACTTGACAATCATTTTTATAACTGAGGTAATCACACAGCTCGTTCACACATGATAAGATAAGATAAGATAGACTTTCATGATCTCACAGTGAGGAAATGCACTTGTCACTGCAGCTCGTATACACAAGGTAGCGCTTCTTGTTACATGAGTGTAGAGTAGTCTGGGAGTAGTAGTCTGTTGCTGGAGACGACTTCCCTGGATGTTCACCAGTGTGGTCTGAGGCGTCGATGACCGTGTCCTGTATTTTGCTGGTTGATGTGGAGGTGGTTGAAGCCGCATCAGCGGACGAAGTCTGTAATGACCCCCCTGTACTCTGCTCGTTACCTTCTTCTTTCTGTCACAAGTTATATGTGTTTCTTTCTTCTTTTTTTCAATGGGTGAAACTTAACTTGTTGACCTAGGTACAACGCAGCAGCAAGTGTTGACTTCACAGCCAAGCTTATGATCAAGTCTACTTTCAGCTGGTTCAGTAGGCTGCATGCGTGAACATTCAGATGTCACCATAGGTGTGGATGTCACAAACTTTTTGTCACTTCATTCATTAACCAGATTGAAGCACTCCATCTCATTCACCTACCTGTCCATGTCTGTCGGTGTGTGTGTGTGTGTGTTTGTTTGTGTGTGTTTGCCCGCCCATTAGACGAGTCATGCTGTGGTCATGGCTAAGGGAGGTCCCTACCTGCCTGGAAACACACCCGCCCCTCCCACTCATTTCACTTGTTCCTGTACCCATGACCAGCAGGTGAGACCACTCATTCACACATACCCCTCCTCTCCTGTCATTAGTCAGTTCATCATGTCTGTCAGTCACACACTGCCGGGCCTTTTTTTTTACCATAAAACAACAGATTTTAAATGCTGCTTGTGTCATTTTAATAGCTGCAGAGGTTCTGTTTGGTCCCACGCAGATGTTCAGTACATGTCAGCAGAGTATCTGTAATTCCAGTTCACATGAAGTCCTTTGTTTAAATCTGTTTGTTTTCTTTTTCTTCTGAATAATGGAGGCTACAGTAAAATCTATTAATGAAAACTTTGATAGAATTTTTGGTGCCACTGAAAGAAAATAACACTGAATGCAGAGATAATCCTTTAGTCAGGGATTTATTTGAGTGAAACACTGACTTATGAATCACAGGAAGTCATTGACCGTGTGCTAAGGAAAGTCAGCAGTGGAAAGACATCATACACACCACTATCCCTCCACAGCTACTGTGGTAACTTCAGTTAAATTAAGCCAGCGAGTTATTTTTAGTGTACACTGTTAAAAGCATGTATACCCATAACCCCATTGTGCTTCTAAGTATTTGCAGTAAGCATCTGGCCAGTGATTTTATGAGGAATTGTGGATGATTTTGGGGTCTATGGTCTTGTCGTTCACCATGAAAGTTGAATTTCACAAAAATATGTAAGAAAAGGGAATATAGTACTTGTTTAAGTTATACGATGAATTAATAAGAGCTTTAGTGGACAGTAAAATGAAGAGAAACAAAAGAAAATTCTACTTAATACTAGTATTAAGTGTGTGTGTGTGTGTGTGTGTGTGTGCGCATAGATCCCGGACTCGATCATTTCTCGAGGCGTTCAGGTGCTTCCTCGAGATTCAGCCTCTTTAAGCTCCACCCCTTCTGAGTCACCACGGGCAACACAGGCGACCTCCCGCCTATCCACCGCCTCATGCCCGACACCCAAGGTACACACAAACTTTCATACATGTACACACACACACACAGAAATGAGGACTGAGTAAATAAAAAAATCACAAACATGTTTATAGTTTCTTATATGTTTTGTAAGATTCATAGAGCATGGAAAGAAGACATTTACAGCTGGTAGGAGTGAAGCTGTCTCAAAAATAAATTAATAATTAAATAAAAGAAAAAATCAATAAAGCAGTTGCTGCATGATTGGAGTTTTTTCTTATTTCCTGGATTCCCCAACCTTTTTTGTTGCTAATGTTTTTATTATAAATATATTTTATTACAAAATGTTACCAATTTGAATTTCCTCTGACATCACTTACTAAAAGGTAACGGGACTGGTATATTGGATATGACTCCTCGTCCTCGCTCAGTTTGGCTCTCAAATATGTATATTGATATGAGACCAAATCTAAAAATGTAATGTTTCAACATTATTAATAAATAAAGATGAAAGTCTTTTTGGCTTCTGAAATTAAATCATCCCTTCCGTACATTTGCATCCAACAATGACCAAATATAAAATATCGTCTGTTTCTCTGCAGGTTCAGTCACGATGTGGCAGTAATGAGAACATTCTGCGAGCCAGTAAGTTGTGTGTGCATCAGTGTGGAAATTTAGAAACTTTATGGTGTTGTGTATATAGTAGCATGTTCACTGTTTACCCACTACTATTCTCTTTAAATTGTGTGTGTGTGTGTGTAGGTCACAGTGCAGTGGACATCAGTAAAGTGGCACGTCGTCATCGGATGTCTCCATTCCCGTTGACGTCCATGGACAAAGCCTTCATCACTGTTCTAGAGATGACACCCATTCTGGGAATTGAAGTCATTAACTACAGAGGTGAGTCTTCAGAAGTGTGTGTCTGTCTGTCTGTCTGTGTGCTGTAGGAATGTGCGTCTATCTTCTGTCTGACTTGTCTAGAACTATTGTAGGTAGACACAGAAGAATATAAACATCAGCAGTTTATGGGTACATTCACACAGGATCTGGTGCTGCAGCGACAATGCATGTTTTTCCATTCATTTGAGCGGGGTAGTGCATTTTGGCTGCGGTGGTGCAGGCCACAGGGGTGTGCCTGCTCATGGTGGGAATTGTTGGGTCTCTGTAATTAATATGTGCAAAAGTACAGTCTAGATCTGCTCTACATGGGAAGTGTCATGAGATAACTTGTGTTATGATTTCTTTAGACGGGTTGGGTCGAGTGCTCGCTCAGGACATCTATGCCAAAGACAACCTCCCTCCATTCCCCGCCTCCGTCAAAGATGGCTACGCTGTACGAGGTGAGACCACTAATACTCTGTGTAACTGCACACACAACATGTGTCAGGTACACATTACATTGGGGACACGGATGCAAACCAGGATCCAGCTGCATTCATCTGTACATTTACGTTCATTTATCTGTTGGCATTTAACAAATTAGAGAGCAAATTCTTCGCCTGGTATGTAGACTGTCCTCTTGGCTGCCACATGAATCTTAAAAATCAATAGTCATGGCCTAATTTCCATAATTAACTTGATTAACATCATTATCATTGACCTGTAGCTGCTGATGGCCCTGGAGATCGCTTCATCATGGGAGAATCACAGGCTGGACAACAGGTCAGCTCTAATACATCAACACTACAGTAATGTCAGAGCCGTGTCTAGCACCATAGGTACTACTTATATGTATATGTAACTATTGGCACTAATACTAACAGTTCATTTAGTCCTGCAGCTACATCAAGCACTGTGAGTAACACTGAATCAATACCTTCAGTAGCAGTACTGCTATTAATACATGCTGTGTTTTTACAGTTTGTGTCTGTGCAGATTTGTGGAGTAATGTTTTGCCATGAACATTAGAAAAGGAGACAGTGATGCACGGGATTAATGAGCCCTGATAATCCAACCAGAGTGCTTTGTGCAAAAGTGTGTGTAGTTACTTTGGAGCACATCTGTGTCATTTGCACATCATTTAATGAGGGTTAAATTGAATTAAAAAATATATATAAATGATATCAGAGCTTACATTCATATACAAATCAAAGCCAGTCAACACTGTACATGCATTTAGGTGTATTTCTAAAAGTTCAGCATCACTTGTATTGGCCAGGCATGTGTACACATACAGTACAAGGAATTTGGCTGGTTTCACATTGCTGTCAGTGTACAGACACAGATATAGACAAATACAGCTACAAACAAGGAGCTTGACAGAAAACTTGAACCATGCATGTCCAAATGTTTTTGAGGAGGATGAAAAAAAACTTTTCTTTTTCTCACAAACTAGTTGACAAAATAAACTTAAAACTCTGTAATGAGACACATTTAGCACCAAAAACGTGAACAGTGAACCGTTATTTAATATTCAATGACTGTTGAATGAATGTTCTAATGACGTGCGGGAGGTTCGAGCCTCGACTCTCCTGTTTATGTCCACCTCAGCTTATCAATAGCAAAGCTGTCCTACATGTTTCCACAGAGCACATTGTCCCAATCAAAACTATTTTACTATTTTATATTGAAATCAGTGTGATCCAGGGTCCACGGTCATCTGACACTGACATCAGTCTGACTCAGTTCAGAGATTACAGAGCTTTGTCGTCTACATGCATGATGGAAAAAACATCTTTTGATTGGTCAATAATGCAGAAAAAGAATGAGGCTCATATGAAGGGAAACACAAATATTCAAAACTAAAACATCTTATTATATCACCGCCTATTCAGTCTGTCATCTGCGTGCCAATGAATGTTTCTGCATATTCTTTTTAAAGGATGATGTAGCTTTGATCAGCCGTATATAATAGATTATTGTATCTCTGTAAATTACTTCTTTCTTCAAAAAAGTAGGTTTACAATATGACCCTTACTGTAAAATCTAGTGTCATGATTGTGTGCATTATTACAGTACAGTAGTACAGTACTTGGCTCTACTATGACTTCCATGTGCAGCCCACCCACACAGTGATGCCAGGTCAGGTGATGAGGGTGACGACCGGGGCTCCGATTCCGTGTGGAGCCGACGCTGTGGTCCAAGTGGAAGATACAGAGCTTCTGCGGGAGTCTGAGGATGTAAGGACGTCCCCTTGACAATGTCTAATGGGTTCAATGATGACATTACTTCACTGCTTCATTGACAGTGTGCTTTATTTCAGGGCACAGAGGAGCTGGAGGTCAGGATTATGGTCCAGGCCCGACCTGGACAGGACATCAGGTAAAAGCCAAACAACCACGATATGCTAAAGGGGCGAAGTGGAAACTATCAAAGCTGCGTTAGAAAGCCACTGGCTAATTATGATCGTAACGTGTTTGTGCATCTGCACAGGCCGATAGGTCATGACATCCGGCGAGGCGAGTGTGTGTTGGCTAAAGGAACACATATGGGCCCATCAGAGATCGGCCTGCTCGCTACTGTGGGAGTGACCGAGGTCAGCGTGCACAAGTTCCCGTAGTGGCTGTCATGTCCACTGGAAACGAGGTACATACACATGAAGACATGAAAATGCTCACATACTTTTGATCTGCAGTTAGACTTTTGATGAAGAAAACCTGTATTTAAGGTCAATCTTCACAACACTGATCTGTAAAAAGACGAAACCCCCCAGCCCAACACACAAATCTGATATTAGAGACGTCTTCAGTACAGAGAGCACACATGGGTACTATCTCCACCAAAACCTTAAAGAACTTCAGTTTGTCTCTGCTTATATCCTTCAATCCTCTCGACATATGAGGAGATATCAATGTGTCTCTAGGTACTGGACAGACACATGTTATTCACACGTGTGTTATTAGGGGCAGCACACATCTTCAGTGTCCTTCAAAACTACTTGATCTCCCACACAAAGTTTGTTAAGTCTGACCTTCAGATTACTAACGATGACACAATAGACAGCTATAATTTCTGTAATGTATACAGTATACAGCAATATACAGCTCCTCATAGTTAATGTTACCACAGCTTTCTACTCTGTCAAGACAACAGTTTAATTCCTTCATTTTTGTTGTAGCTGTTGAATCCAGAGGATGACCTCCACCCCGGGAAAATCAGAGACTCCAACCGCTCCACCCTGCTGTCCACCATCCAGGAGCATGGATATCCCACCATCAACCTGGGCATCGTTGGAGACAAGTAAGGAGCTCATGTTTAGTTTGGTCACACAGACTGCCTTTTAGCCAAGGAGTGCTTGTCGTTTCCCTGTTAAAGGCACTGGGAAATGTAGGAAAGTTCTAACTGAATCAGACAGATATAGATAAGACATGTCAAAGAAAAGGCTACAAATTCAGAAACATGTTTTGCAAAATAACTAATAAGAATAGAATTCTCCAGCCCTTTGATATCGAACTGAATAAGAACTAGGACCTGTGAGAGATAAGTACAAAAAGAACGTCCAACTTCAACTATAATTACAATAAAATTATGACTAATAGTAGTACTAATAATAATAATCGTATTTGTAGCAGATGTCAGAGGCGTAGCCACAATCCATGAGAACCTGCAAGGTGAGAAAGCAGAAAAACTAATAAGCTAAGTTAGTAACATGAGTTAATGTGACATGAATGTGCACAGATGGAGAGGGAGCATCATGGGAAACCCCCCGGCAGTCTAGTTTCAATATTCCAGCCTAGAAGTAACAAATGCGTGGACTAGTTTCCTGCATTTGTTTGAGACCTTTAGTTCCTAGTATGGGTCAAGCTCCTTCACTTCCCATAATGCCACTTGAATGTGTCTTTTTTTATCAGAACCTCCGTACCTGGTAAACACAAACATCTCCAGTTTGTAACACAAGCCTCACGTTTATAAGTTAGTATGATATAATTATAATTAATATATTGTTTTCAAGCCTAGTCCAACATATCTCTGATGACGTCATTGTGACATCACCAGGATTATTCTCATCAGGCTTGTCAAAGCTCCTCCACAGCCACAGAAGACAGCCGTTTCAGAGAAGCACTTCCCATTAGCGGTAAACTGAGTTTGACGTGTCATGCTCATGCTTGCAGCCCGGATGACTTGCTGTCTGCTCTCCATGAGGGGATCAGTCGTGCCGATGTCATCATCACATCAGGGGGTGTGTCCATGGGAGAGAAGGTAACGCCTCACCTGTGACCCATCTCCTCAAACTAACTGAAGAATTCACTGAATATATTTGTGTCACAGTTTGACAGTGTTGTTGTTCTCTATCTGTCTGTGTGTCTCATTAGGACTACCTGAAGCAGGTGCTGGATATCGACCTTCATGCTCAGATCCACTTTGGACGAGTCTTTATGAAGCCAGGGTGAGATGGAGGGTTGGAAAGGGAAGAGGAGGATTTGACTGGATCTCAACAAAATCCAGTCAAATCTCCAATTTCTACTACAGTTGTCACTGTGTTTAATACTACCACTACTTAAGTATTAATACTACTCCTACTTCTACTACTACTGCTACCATTGTTCTGCTGCTACACTTACTGTTGCTTCTTCTTGTTTCCAACTTTATTTGAAGGTTTTTTCAGTAAATATTCATACAGGCACATACAAGCACACATACCCTACCCTCCCCGAACACAAGAAATGAAATACTAAATACATGTGGAAGCAATTGGATGGTTTGTTGTTAGCACCACTCGGTTTTTGGACACCTAGTACAAAGGTATGTCTACATACACATCTAAACATGGTATGGGGGCGAGGTGTGTCTGTTTGTGCTGAACAAAACCGCCGTGAAACTTGCTGCTCCTCCTTCTATTATTACTACTGAGGTTATGCACACTATTCCTTCTGCTTCTACTAATATTATGGCTGCTGCTGCTACATTTATTTTTACGGTTACTAATATTATTACTTCTCCAACAACTGATGTTGATAATGTGTTTCCTGTTCCTCAGTCTTCCTACTACCTTCGCCACAGTTGACAGTGACGGAGCACGGAAACTCATCTTTGCTTTGCCAGGTAATACATGTATGCATGAGGTAACTGGGTGTGTGCTGTTTGGGTGCGTGTTATCTCCGTGTTGTCCAATCTCTGACACCCCCACAGTTTGGCCTGCAACAGTCTGTTTAATGTTTCTTTACCTCAACACCCACTAAGATTCTTCATCTAAAGCCACGTCCAATTTGCCCCACCGTCTCATTAGAAGATGCATTTTTTTTTTGGTATGGAGGTAGTGTTGTTCAAAAAACATTTATGTTGTCTTAGTTTCAGGCATGATCTCTTTCATAAAACATACTCCAGATCCAGATCAGGTATTTGTCCAGTGAGACCCAGGCTAAGGCGAATTTGCATATAAGAAAGAGTACTTTTTTTAGTTTACTGACTAAATGAACACTTGTTGGAGCAATTTTTTTGTTTATAATTATTTAACAATTTAGATAATTTATTTAGCTAATGTGACATTCAAGTTATGGTTTATTTAAGTATCAGAATAGTTAGTTTGGATTTATAAATTCATTCATCACCATCTTATTAACTAAACAGACAGACAGTTTTGATGCATGTGAGATAGACGGGGATCGACTTTGGCCTCATGTTACAAGTTAAAAAATGTTCTGTTTGTTTTGGATCGTTTTTTTAGCATGTGAGTCAGAAGCAAAGCCCTGTAACCTGGCTCCGTGGTTTAACTAGATAAATCTTTTAGATAAAACACAGCAAAACTCAGGTAGCAGGCACAGGTGACAGCTGCGACTTTGCAAAGGCGTCTTGCAGATATTGACACGGATAAGACTCATTCGTGGTTCCACCGCTCAGGATAAACATTCTCACAACAGGGTGGCAACTAGAGCCAGACTTGAGTCGATGTAGTCTGTAAATGGTTTATGATGGATCACTCCTACCTCAGCCATCATTTTATCTTCTGCCTCTGACCCCGAACCCACATGTAGCATCAGCTCCTGTCTTGTGTGTCTGTACTCTTGGCTGTCCTCGTCCTTGGTGTGTATGGTTATTGATGTCTGGGCTAATGGGTTATTGGTGAGTCAGTAACTTTCACATCCAATACAAAGAAGGTTCCTCTTATTTTATTCAGGCCTGGCCTCACTTTGCTTTTTAAAGACAGTTCTTCCCATTTTTTGCCTTGGACCCTGTATCTTGACTAATCCTGTCAGTCTTAATGTCATACAGCTCAACTAACATCAGATATAATCTCATTAAATATATAATGACTTAAAGCTCAAGTGTGTCAGATTCATAGGCTTTGGCATTTTTCATGCATTTCGCGGCCACTGTAATTTTTTCCTTTACGCTACGAAGGAGAGGGTGAGGCGATAGGGTTGCAAAAGCAACTACATCACCGGATGTCACTGAATCCTCCACACTGCACCTTTTAAAGAGAACATACACCAGTATAGCTTTGCATTGTGTAGTGGTGTTTGACATCCGTAGCACACACTGCATGCACTTTACACAGAAGAAGCCTACAGTAGCTGGTGCACCCATGCATCGATCAAATTTGATCAAGTTGCTGCCTTCTGGAACGTTGCTGGTGCTGGGAAATGTCACATCGGTTTAATCTGACTTGTCGAGATGCTACTTTTATGTGGGCTTGCTGAGAAAACAATAAGTGTGACCGTTTTGGCGTCTTACATTGTCACTGTGTTTCTGTTTAGTTCTGTAGCGGAGCTTTTCAAGGTTGAATAACATTACACTGTTCCCATTTTTATCTTTAACCTCACCTTATGAATGTGGGATGGACCTTTCTTTTTTACCTTCTGTAATGCTCAGTGCAGCTTGGTTTGTGGCCTTGGTTGCCTTCAGGTTCTCCTCTCTCAAACACCATTCAGTCTTCATTTGATCTGCTGGTTTACATGTTTCAACTCAAAGTGCTGCCAACGTTCTGTGGGTCGTGAGCTTATTTACAAATCACACACTGAAGCTGCAGTGAGTCAGAGATAAGATAGACTTTAATGATTCCACACTGCAGAAATTCACTTGTCACAGCAGGTCGTATACACAAGGTTGAAGAAATGACTCATAAATAAGAAATATAAAGAAAAAAGTCATGCTGGTGTTAAAGAGTCTGACAGCTGTGGGAATGAAGGACCTGTGGTAGAGCTCCTTCTTACATGGTTGGAGTAGCAGTCTGTTGCTGAAGGAGCTGTTTAAGGCCTCCACAGTCTCATGCAGGGGGTGAGAGGAGTTGTTCATGATGGATGTCAGCCGGACCAGTTTGTTGAGTCTGTTTCTGTCCCTCTCCGTGCTTCTCCCTCCCCAGCAGACCACTGCATAGAATATAGCAGGTTAAAGTTTTTTACACTCCAAAGGACCTCAGTCTCCTCAGTAAGTGGAGACGACTTTGACCCTTCTTGTACAGGACGTCTGTGTTGTCCTACCAGCCCAGTTTGTTGTTGAGGTGAACACCCAGGTATTTGTATGCTCCCACCATTTCCATATCCAATCTCTGGATGTTCACTGGTGTGGTCTGAGCCGTCACCACCTTCTTCATCTTTCCGGCATCACTCCAAGTATCTTTATTGCCTCCATCAGCTGTCTGCTACAGCCTTCTGCTGCTGCACCTGAAACTGTTGACCATGTTTAATTGAGGAGCTAATGCGTGGGCCACACTACATTAATGCACTGGTCCCTTTTACCAGTCTTTAACAGAGACTTCACCTCATAGTTTGAAAAACTGGCATTGTTTTTGTTAGGACCAACTGATACAGTGGAGAAGACAGGGTTCAGGTTAGAAATGGGCATAACTGTCCTCCGAAGAGCTGCTAACAATTTAGTGTTAAATGCAGTGTTGTCTTGAAATTTGACAAAAGATATTGAATATCTGCATAAAGTATAGGCTTAAAAAGACCCTACAGAGTCTCAGAGTCTCTCTGAGTAAAGCACATCAGTCCTTTACTGTTGTGGCAGTGCCCCTGTTGTTCTCAGTGCTAGATGTCAGGAATGTTGTCATGGTAATGTAAAGGAATCCTACAGTATAGTGTGTCCCGTGTCCTTAGTCTGAACCCTTGAGTGATTTGGAGTGTGTTGGTCTTTGCTCCAGTCTAGCTCTTGTGCTTATATTGCTATTGTTATTAAAGGAAACTTCAACTTCAGAGAGACTGGGCCCTCCCTGCTGGAGGTCGTAGCCCCGGGTGAGACCGAGGCCAGACAACCACTAACCCCTGCACCTAGAGGAAGTAGGTCCTGAAGCCGAACCCACAAATGACTTCTGACTGACAGATCCCCTTTCATCCTGATTGGAGGAAAGATGTCCTGATTTCTTCTAAACATTGTAACACCAACACCAAAAAAAGAAAAGGTTGGGATGCTGTGTAAAAGCAGGAGGACACAACGTACATAGTATCCAACATTAATTTGAAATGTGGACCACTTTCTGTCAGTCCAGCTCGGATGAAGTTGGTGGCATTTCTGGATGTTGTTGAAATCTGTCTTTCTCTTTGCATGGTAGAGTCTTAACTTAATTTTAACATGGGGGCTTATGAAGACTGACTCACTTCTGTAGCCAGCTTCAAGTGGACGTTTGAGGAACTGCAGTTTTTGGTACTTCCTGTGTTGGAGGTTGCGGCTTGGTCAAATCGTAAAACTATTAAAAATGTAAACTATTTATTTGAGCTGTACTTGTGTTTCGTTTGCAGAAAATCTGAATTTGTAGAGTAACTAGTAACTAAAGCTGTCAAATAATTGTAATGGAGTAAAAGGTATGATATTAAAGTAGCATGAAATAGGAACACTCATGTAAAGTACAAGTGCTTCAAATGTTTTCTTAAGTACAGTACTTGAGTAAATGTGCTTCAAGGCAAGATGTGGTCGAAATGAAGCAGACCATGACCAGCACCTTGTGTTTGGTGTGTTAGGGAAAGCTCAGCCACACTGGAGTTTTAGTGGTACTTTGTGTTCCTCTGTAGAAAGATACTGTCATAATCACGTATGTGGTGCTGCTGTGGGAAACTTTTTCTGAATGTTTAATTGGTTGTGATTATGTCAGCATTAAAGGAACTTTTGTTGTATTATTGAAAACAGTCCAGTTTGGAACTAACGCTGCTACATGAATGTACCTCTGGTTCACTGAACTGCAGACTCTTGTGGCGCTGCATTTCATGTGTGGGTCTGGTCAAGGTCGAAAGATGGAATCACCATAAATGTTATGTCTGCTGTTGGTGGCAGTTAAAGGAGGAAGAAAACCTGAAGCTCTCAGCCTCTTCTTCACCAGACATTGACATACATTTGATATCCACTGAGATCTAATTTCTGTTGCCTCTTTAAATGTGTTGCACGCATGACTTTGCTTTGATCGTACAAACCTTGACCTGTCTCAGTACTTAGCAAAATAATTCAAGTCTCTCCGCAATCTTGTTGGACATGGCATGCTCCAGACAGTTTTGCTGACAGTTTTGTTGTCTTGGTACAAGGTCTCGTCTGTTACAAGAAGATAAATGTAGAGTAAGCGTGTCTTGCTCACACTGGTGTAAAGAGTTCAACAGCTGACACGTACAGAGTAACATGTTTAATGCAAAAGGAGACAGTCCAATCATAGACTAGAAACTGTACAGTGAACACTGTGTGTATGCAGTAATATAGATTACATCAGTCATACTATTTATTCAATTTAATTGTGTAGTGATTAGCTGGTTTTCCTCCATACTCTGTACACCACTACCCAAGTGACTCAGTACTGTGTTGTTTTCCAGGTAACCCAGTGTCTGCAGTGGTGACATGTAACCTGTTTGTGATTCCTGCTCTGAGGAAGATGCAAGGCATTCTGGATCCTAGACCTACAATTATTAAAGCTAGGGTAAAACACAAACACTAATATTCACCAAATCTCTCAAGTGTATTTCAGGATTTCAAAAATTTCAATTTAGAAATTAGTCGAGTTATTGGTTTCATTTGAATCATGTTTTACATCCAATCATAGTAAGATCGACCAAGTTCGATCTTGAGTACTACAACACTGCTAATTTAGACAACAATTTAAAATGATTTGTTGATATATGTTGGTTTAATTTAGTGTACAATAAATGGTATTGATGTTTTCATCTAATTATAAAAAATAATGTTGGTAACATTTTGTGCATTTGTATTTCAGCTTTCCTGCGATGTGAAGCTGGATCCCAGACCTGAGTACCACCGCTGTATTCTCACCTGGCATCACCAGGAGCCACTTCCCTGGGCACAAAGCACAGGTAAACACACAAACAAACCAGTGTTAGAGCCATTTGTGTTGCACCACCACAGTTCACCACACCCACCACAGAAAAAGAAATAAAAATGTATCATGAGATGTTAAATATACAGCAGTCAGCCCAGCTCGGTGTCTGTCTATCAGCCTTTTATTTCACCAAACTCTCACCAACGACTGAAAGTCAGTCTCAGATTTACTCTTGTCTGGCGGCTTCTCGCTCGCTCACTCTCTTCTTTTCTATTCTTAGCTTCCTCCATCAACGTCCCATTCAGTCTTTTTTTATTAGCTATGTCCATAGAGGCTGCTGAGCCAGGTTACATTACATGCTCATCTAGCTCCGGTTCTGGCACGACACCGGCTCTTCACTCCCCGTCAATATTCCCCTGCACCCCGGGCCTGATAACCTCCTCTTCTTCCCGGTGGTCCAAAATGCTTTGTAAAAAATATAAAATATGATCCAGTTTCAACAAAATCAATCAAATAGTTGGTGGTGTGTGACTTAGTACCATTAAGTATTACGTACACACACACACACACACACACACACACACACACACACACACACACTCACATAAACACTCTGTTGCTCTTTCTCCAGGCAACCAGGTATCCAGCAGGCTAATGTCAATGCGTAGCGCCAACGGTCTGCTGATGTTGCCTCCTAAAACGGAGCAGTATGTGGAGCTGCATAAGGGAGAGGTTGTGGATGTCATGGTCATCGGACGGCTATGATGCAGGTGCGTTACATTCTCATCTCTTTGATTCAGGTACACGAGACGCCGCTACATAATAATTTAACAGCTGGGGTGGTGAAAACACACCAAACTGTAACACCAAACCATTTCCTCCTCAGACTTCAATGTCACTCGCTACCGATTACCATGGCAGTGCCAGGACTTCCTGTCTGGACAGGAAACGGGCGGGGGCAGGAAGTGATGCATGTCTACCTGGTCGCCATTAGCTGTGATGTCATATGCAACAGCCAATCGGAGCCAGCGGAGGCTGAATTCTCATTGGTCTGCTCTGAGGAGATCACTGTATTTCAATGGAGAAAAAAAATGTGAAAAAAAAAAATAAAATATGAGATTTATTCTGTAATATTATTATTATTATTATTATCCGGCTGATAATGATTATTAATATTCTTAATTAATATTCTATTTATTATTATTATCATGGTTCTGATTGAATATTATCATCTTAGTAGTAATCATGCCCTCTTCTCTCCTGTTCATTTGCTTTGTGCGTTCATTTTTCCCTGGTAGATATAGAGATATAGAGACCTGCCCCGCATTCCTCGCCTCCTCGTGACCCTTCCTTCCCCTTTTCTCTCCCCCTTCTTTCTCTATTCTTCTTCTTCTTCTTTTCTGCTCTGGCATCCTCTCTCCAGATATAGAAACTCCTCCTGCAGTATTATTACATCTCCTCGTGGAACACACTGACCCTAACATCAGTATGGACAGAAAAAATAAACACCTTTTAAAGACATATTTTGATTGAAGTTGCTGATATAGTTTGTGCCAGTACAGTAAATATGAGGTTTTTTTTGCCAAAAAAAAGAGAAAAAAAAAATACAAATATATTTGTTATATAACACTTTCAGACCATACCGAGACACTAAAACTCATCATGACTCTCAATGAAAGCCATGAAACTTCTTAACGTGGCTCAGTTTTAAGGCAGAGCGAGCCAGGATT
Organism: Miichthys miiuy; assembly: GCA_036365135.1. Classification (NCBI taxonomy): domain Eukaryota; kingdom Metazoa; phylum Chordata; class Actinopteri; family Sciaenidae; genus Miichthys; species Miichthys miiuy. Next base: position 6,006,285 of record CM071615.1, on the reverse strand, counting down.
CATTGAGGTGCCATACTGTAATGATTCCTCTGCTCAGACGTTGCATATAAACATAATTGTTATAATAAAATACAGCACGACTTCCATGATCTGCAGTCAAGGAGGGACTCTCTTCATCCCTGCTCCCTGCATCCAAGTGGTGTTACACAAGTTTATAGTTTACACCATAAAACTACAGTATGACATTTAAATACTTTATTAAATGTGGTATTTATGGCAACTATTGGAGGATAATTCTTTTAATATTCAAATTTTTTCTCATCGACAAATCCCATAAAATGACTGAAAGCAACTACTGTCATTGGAAGACTCAGATAGTAGGACATTTGTTGGGGACTATTTTCAGCCGCGGATTTATACACATTTGGTGCTCTAGTGAGTATTTCCAACAGTGTGGTTCATTGATGTATAATTTTGAGATGACAGTGGAACTCTGTGGCACAGAGGAAGAAAATATATCAGACCTACGGTGAAACCCCACCGGGCACGTCACATCGCAGCTGCAATGCTGTTTTGGTCAGTTCTCTGGATTTCGTTTCAGAAGCGTTCTGCCCACCAGAATTTGTTAACTTGCTCAGTTTTGGTCATTTGGTCACTTGGTTTATGTGCTTCTACCATTAATACTAAAATAGTTTCTCTTTGTTTTAACGATTGGAAGTCTGCACAGTGTATTTTATTTTGAAAATCGACCAGATTCTCAGTGTCGTTTCTGTGTCTGACCTCTGGCCAGCTCCAGCTGCTCTGTGCAGATTGAAACGGACCGTGACACTTCCGGTGGGGCTTGAACATTGACTAGAACGGCCGCGATGAATTCTGGCGGATCAGGCCTGGTGGAATTTGGCCTTTAGGTTGCACATGTTAGTAGATATTCATTGTCGGTTTTTGGTCCTGTCGTGGGATTTGTTGATCCTCAGTAAAATGTAGAATATTATCAGCCTTATCCTTTAAATAGCCAAAGAATAATAACTATAATGGACAGCTAGTCTCAAAGGCTGAAAAAAAAAATCATGCGACTCCCATCTTTTATTTGCTCTTTTCCCAACCAACGAACATGAACGAAAGAGTTGCTTGAGTGAGTTGTGACATAACTGTTTAACCAACTCAGAGAAGACTCCGACATCACTTGAAAGCAGGGTGTCGCGTTCAGGTGCTTGTAAACTTACACAAACGGTGTATTTATATCATGACATGATAACCGCGATTAAGGTGCTTGTTAAAAGTCAACACAGTTCAAGGCTGTAAAAACAAACGACATCATTTGACTGCTTTTCTCTCGGTGTACTGTACGTAGTTTCGAGCGACAGTGACAAATATAGAAAACCTTGTTTGATATGTAGCCCACCATAAAAGCTTAGTTTACTGTTAGCTTTAACAAGTTAGGCCTGTTGGCTGCTGTATCCTGCTGATTAAACACTCGAATTGTTTACCAATTAACAAGGACCATTCAAATGCATTATATGCAGTCTGTGAGTCCCATGCATTCACCAATGCACCATACCTTAACTCGCCTAGTTCCTCTGATTCTTCCTATCAGTGTGATCAGTGCCAAACAAACCCACATGGTCAAAGGTCTAGTGCTGCATTCAGGTTACATTGGAATAACCGGTACAAAGCTCTGGTACTTGTTTTGAATTAATGGCACATAAAGACACCACGATGACGTCATTTATGCTTTGTTTTTATAGATGTCGGTTGCTGATGATGATTTTTAACCCCCAGAGATGTGAAGCGTTGACTTCCAGATTGTTTCTCTGTGACCTGAATGCAGCACTGAGCTTTGACTTCTTTCCTGATAGGCTGATGCAGTCTTCCTCCACCCCTCCTCTCGTCCCTCCCTCTCCTCCTCATCCCCCTTTCTCCACACTTGCATGCCCATAAAGTGGGGGGCGTGTTTTTCTCTTTGGGCAGGTTTTATGAAACCAGGTGTGAAAACCAGGGTGCAGCACCTGGGTGGGACTTCTGATCTGATTTAAAACTCAGTTTTTCGGCAGGTTTTGATGCCATTATTGATGCTTAAAAAGAGTTTTCAAAATTCCAAGCTCTGGTACAGATGCTGTCTAACCATTTCTTCAAGAAGGGTTTAATCGGGGACAACTGGACTTGGTTTTAGATCTGTAAATACGTCTCCCCACCAGTCAGTCAGAACTGATGAGGCCTCTTAGATGAGAGGTGAAACATCTTCACAGATCTACAACCAAGTCCGGCTGTCCCAGATTTAACCCATCTTAAAGAGAGATGACTGAGAACCTCCACAGACTATTTTCTCATTTATTCGTCTATCTCAGATTTCAGAAACTTCCCAGTTACCTCAAATGCACCATATATCTATCAGCGGCTTGTGCTGAGTTCATGTCACGTAAGACAAAGTGGAAGAACAGGGTGGCATTTCTTGCAGCAGTTTAAAGATGTTGGACGGCCCACATCCAAATTCGGTTAAAGAAAAGTAAATATAAAAACACACACCACGTTTATGTTGTTCGGCAGCTCATATTTACGATAAACCCATTATGACATGAACGCAGCATCGGAGCACATCCTGGCACCTGCCCAAGGAGGACCAATCAAACCCAGATAGATTCATTTGAGTAAGAAGAAGCAGGTTATTGTTAAACTGCCTTTGTACTGAGTGATTCGTAACACTGGACTGAACTCAGTGTCACACTGCACACACTATAAACTATGACCAGCACTTGTAATGAAGCAATGACACAGCATTCTACTACTACTGTATAAATATAATGAAGAGGATGTTTTTTTCTGTAATGATATTATTGAAACTGAAGATGAATTAATAAAAAATAATCCTGATTATTCTGTACTTCTGTTTGGGAAAGTTTTCTTTTTATTATTATTATTATTATTATTATTATTATTATTATTATTACCTGAAATATATATTTTTTCATTTAGGTCTCATTGAGATTAAGAATCTCTTTTTCATGGGAATCCTGGTCAAGACAGTCAATTAAAACAGATATATATCAAAACAGACACAATTACAACTTAGCAATCTTAAAAACAAATAAATAAACGTACAGGACATGCTATAAATTCAACAATATCAGTTTAAGCAACAACACACCCACGATTCCTCTCTGGGTCTTTCAAAGTGGATTTAGAAACATTCAAAGAAATCAAATCTTTGAGTTTTATAACTTCCTGTAATCCACTCTGAGTATCCAAACCCCCGCTTCACAAGTTCTGTACGAACATTTGGTACAAACAACATGTAAAAGTCCTATGAACGCAACAAGTACTGTCTATCACATTTCTGAGAATTATAAGAACATAGATCAGGTGGAAGCAACCCAAGAATCATCTTGTACATAAAAATATACCAGTGGGTGTGCCTGCAGGTTGCCAAACCAGACCATCCTACCCGAACATAAAGCTCAGGCTGGTGAGTCAGGGCTTCACAGTTAGTGATGACGTTAAGAAAAGCATGGTAAGCTGTGTCAATCATATGCAATGCCTGAGCAGGGACGCACATGTACAAAAAAATACTAAAAACGTTGCAGCAACAAGCCTCTTTTTTACAGTGAAAGAAAAACTTTTTGAAATAGAAACTTAATTTAAGCCTCAGTTTTTTCACCACACACTGAAAGTTAAAACTTAGAGGTCAGGGAGTCGTCGATCAGACTCGCTGGGTATTTATGGAAGTTAACCCTTTCAATAACTTTTCCTTCAAATGTGCTCACTGAGAGAATATTCTGTGGTCTACTCGTAGCATTACAAAACATGCACATGCACTTTTTTTCAGTTCAGAGAAGTTTTCCTGTACAACATTAAAAGCACTTTGCAAGTGGACAACGGCTAAGATATTAAATAATTAAATCATTGTGCTAGTTTAATATATTAAGCTCTGTGAAGCTAGAAAAACTATTTCAGATCTATTTATTATGAATTGACTGAATACAGGGACGTGGCATACAACTTTTCTAGCTACCAATGTACTTTTTATTCCATTTTACAAACTTAATTAAAAAAAGACAACTTTTTATTAAGTAATAAGGATTTTACTATACTTTTTAAATTTAAGATAAAACACCCAGATAAATGTTTCATAATCAAAAATAAAATGTGCCAAACCCCGCAGGATGAACATGTTTTACTATCGTAGGAATTGCCTTTTGTCTTAACCAGATTTGACAGAATATTAGAATTTGTTTTGATATTTTTAACAACTTGCATTTTTTGTGTCGTCTTACAAAGTCAAATACAGTACAGTACTGACTGGGCCTACATCTGTGTTATTTCCCTTTTTCTAAACATTCAATACACAATGACCTTTAAGTTTTACTTCTGCAGAGATGAAAACAAATATCAGGTACAATTTTTGATGGATTTATATGTCGCTCAGTATTTCATGTTGGCTCAACCTTCGATCCAATCCTAGTATGGACACAGGACCCAGTACATTTGACATATAAATATCAGTATTTAAAGGACATTTTTGTTTGTTAAAAACACCTTTTTTCACATCACAATATCAGGTGTAGACCACTGACAGTATAAAGAATGGACAATGTATGCGTGATGTCCCCCACAGGCTTCTGAAGAGAAACCACCATGTTTGTAGTCTTGCCTCTTCTAAAAATCAACAAAGACGTTCATCAGCGGACCTGAGGCGGGCTGAATGACAACCAAGCCATCTGTAACAGCACCCACCTGTCAATCAAAGCGTCCATGCACTTAATTCTGCGTAACTTTAAGTCTTAATATAATTTGAACAGGTGAGTTGTATATAAATTCACCCTCAGTACAGTTGTCATGAACGGGGAAATTAGCTACAGAGACCAAAACTGTTTTTTGTACCAGGCTGTAAACATGTTTATTTCTGCTGTGAAGTTGGACATTTTAACATGGGGACTTATGGAGACTGACTCACTTCTGGAGCCAGCCTCAAGTGGACGTTTGAGGAACTGCAGTTTTTGGCACTTTATGTGTTGGCTTCACTTCACAGTCACAGAGGTTACTGCATGGCGTGTAGACTACAGTAAACAGTTGATTTGCAAACAGAGAATAGTGTCACTTTAAATGTTCAAAGAATGTAATATACTTTAAATTTAAATCAAAATGACAAACAGATTGCATTAGTCATACATTTCTGATGTGTTTTGATCACTTCAGCTCGTGTTTGTGGTGAATCATCAATTATTTGATACTATTCTATCAACAGAATTATTCCCAGCGTGCTACATTCCACCGATGCAGCAACGTGTTTGATTGGTTCAGACGAGATTCCTTTCGTGGCTGCGTCCAATCAGCGTCATTGTTTTATCTTGTTGGTAGGCGTGTTGACTCCTCCCCCTGTCTGGAGCTGGAAATGACAGTCTGAGAGGAGGAGGAGGAGGAGAGGGAGAGGTCTGCGCTGCTGCCTCCGACAACCGAGCAACAAGTCTGTGAGACTGAAACTGTGAATTAAAACACTAAAGGCCAAACTACGACTGGCTGGACTAAAACTAACACTTCATTAGGAGTTCGCAGGTGGAGTATCAGCTGGAGGAGCAGGTGGAGGGCTCGTACACGGTGAGTACTGACTGTTTTCGGGCTGCTGTGAAGCGGCTTTGTTATCAACAGGTGCTGCAGGAAGGAGCGAGCTAGCGAGCTAGCTGCTAACATTAGCTCGATAACGTTTTAAGTAAAAATTAACCCACGCTTGCTACACAAAGTAGGTTTTTATGAGGGCGGCTGCTCGCTTAACTCACACTAAAGTACATGCCAACTGAACGCACTTTATTTCTACTGAAAGTTAAGATAATTAGCTCATAGCTCAGCTAATTATGGGTGAGTTTATTAGTGAAACTGGCTAACCAAAACAGTAATTTCTCGAAGCTAACGCTAACACCCTGTCATATTATAATACATTAAATACTGACCCTGTGTGTTTGTAACTGTTGTGGTGTTTACGTTTTGTTATGTGTTTACACCCCGTAGCATATGGCTAATGTTACAGTATTTTAATCATACTTTTAGCGGACATGATATTACGCAAGGACGCTAGTTTTGGTATTGACAGCTAGCTCCTGCCTGCTGTATGAAGTCAGTGTCAACACTATCTAAGGTGTGCTGTGGTTATCAGAGCAGACAGACGCCCTCTGGAATAAGATCATATGTTGAATGCAGTATGAATGTGAGCTAACATATGGATAAAGTATGCTTTCAAATTGAGCAACTTCTTATCTCTGTTAGAGGAATGAGAGAGCTGCGCTGAACCTGTGCCAACATAAGATTACACTGGGAGCGGTATTAATGGCAAGAGTGTGCTGTGTGACTTATCACAGTCTTTGTGTTTTCATCTGGTTTCAAACAGATAAGTCGAGCTTGTGGATCAGCACCAACAGTTGCTGGTATCACACAGCCGGCGTGGACAGCTTATGTTGTGTTTGTGAGTTCTGGCTGGGATGCAGACAAGGAGGAGAGGTTCGACAGGGGAGGAGAAAGGCAAACATGTTACCTAATGACTATATGATCAGTCACAATTCTTCCTTTGCAGCGTCGTCGTGTGTGACAGCCTGAGGCCGTCAGCGCAAATTTGACAACATGTCTGTGCTGCTGTAACACACTGTCGAGGTTTAAGCTGCTTCACACTCATGTGCTTAAACAAACACAGTTGGAGTCCAGTCGGCCAAGAAGAATTTTGCAGAGTAAACTTTAGTTTATCTCAGTGTCACGGACTGATGTGCTTGGCAGTCCTGTCCTGTTAGATGAAGATAACACCAGGAATGTTGGAGTGAAAGCGTCACGTCTCAGCATAGATACTACATGCTGACAGGATTCAGTAATGATCCAAATGAGTGCGACATCACAGCTGAAGTGTGCGACCTGACGCCTGAAGGGCAGCGGGGAAAAAAAGCAAAAATAAATGCAACTCTAATTTTAAATGCAACTTTAATGAGTTTCATTCAGTCCAAAATTGGTTGAAAGGTTATATTATATTTATTATATGAAGTAAGTGAATGAGTTTGATATGAATTATCAGGAAGTGACACCAGGCTGTATAATAATACCTAATAAATATAAATAGTGTTAATAACAGCGTCCTTATCACCCTGTTAATATGTATATAAGTATGTAAGTAACAATGACGATAACAATGATAGCAGTGTCTCAGTAATAACACAAGCAATAATTGATGGTCTATAATTATCATTCTAAGGATGTGCAGTAATACTGCTCTACAATATATAATGAAAGCAATAATAATAATAATAATAATAATAATAATAATACTTATCATTATAATACACCAAATAATTTTTAGTAACAGTGGTGGTGATAATAATTTAACAATAATAAACATCAGCTTCCTGACAGGCAAGATGTAGTATGTGTACATAATCAATATAGTAATATTTGTCAGAGTGACAGACTGTAATAATATAACCACAATAATATAGTAGCATTTTATACACTATGATGATTGTACTACTATTAATAATAATAACAATTCTAAAATTGATAATAATACAAGCAAAAATATCCAAAGAAGAAAAAAGTAAGAAAAACTTCATATAATAATAAAGAAGAAGTGATTATGAAAGATGGAGGAAACCAGCGCTGATGGATGGATGGATGGAGGTGCTGAGCGAGGGCAGTGACGTGTTGAGTTCACGGCGTGCCTGTGATTGTGAAGATGAGATTTGTGATTTACAGTGATGACATTTGTTTTCTCAGACAGGCTGTTGTCCGTTCATATCAGTTCTCACCAACGACTGATGTTTCTTGTTTGTCGACTCTTCTTAGCGATAGCTCAGGCCGTCAGTGTGGGTAAGGAGGATAAGTCGCCAAGTATGCACGATGGTGGTGCGAGGGGAATGCTACGACGCAAGACAGAGGAGAGTTTCTGTGTTATTAGAGTGACACAAGGAGTGGAGGTAGTAGGTCTTTAAATGAAATAAACGAGTCGTTCTGGAGTAGATGGTGCAGATGTGTGAGTCCACTTTATTCCCACGTGGTGAAGTGGATTGGAGTTTTGTTGAGACTGTATCTGACTGTATCTTTGAGGCTGTTGTGATGTTTGAGCCAGTGAAGAGTGAATCAGACTGTTCTGTCGTCTTGCACTCAACCTTTCTTACATTCCGTTAAAAGTTTTAAAACGTGTAGACACTGGAAAGTGACTCTCTGATGAAACCGGGGCATGTCACGTGTCAAACCTGTCCGGCATGCTCGTGTCGCTGTGAAACTGTTTTTGGTGAAAACGCACCAGCTTCACTGACAGCTTGGATCTGTAGACGGATGTTTGACGTCCACACTCTGTGTATTTTTAATGGATGCATTGTGTAGTGTGTTACTGTTTCCGGTTAGTGTATTTTCTCTGTATGAAGACCGTGTGGAGCTTAACATAAAAGGGTGCAGTTTTCTTAGTCTGCGTGATGACAGGTTAGGACTTGAGCAAAGTTTCACTTGTGTCATATCTCATAAATTGTTGTTGTTTGTTGATACAAACGGATGCCACTGAGCTGCAGGTGCTCTGCGGTTCATGGTCCAGAGCTACACAGTCCACAGTGTCGGACAGTATGTGGACACACTGTCGGCGCTCTAAAACTGAGCTGACCTTTAGATAGGCTCTACTGCCGGGTATGAGGTCACGTTTCTGTGGCAACAGGGTCGAGGCTGACTTTTAACGGACACACCCGTGCACTCTCAGTGAAGCTAGCGAAGCGGAGAGGTGAGGACGGGCACGTTGGGCCGCAGGCCAGCAAAATACAGAAGTCCTCTGTTCTCTGGAATGCTCTCTCGCTCTCTCACTCTCACTCTGGATCTCTGACCTGAATATTAGGCTGCCGTCAAACTCAAAATGTGTCACCACATCAGGCTGATACTGTCAGCCGTGGTCGGTGTCGCCCACCCTGGATATGTTGACGGTTCCTTCCTGGCTGTGGCTACATTTTTAGTGTGCTATAGGAGCAGCAGTTTCAGCTGAAACAATGGTTGTGTCGCCTTAAGGAGCTTCGTTAAAAAGGTTTTAAAACACATTAAATATGATTTAAAAAATGTGCAGATACCCTGGTTGGATACCTGTGGTTGTTTCTGCAACTGTTCCACATAAAAACTCAACATTATTTTAAACCTCCTGACTACCTACTGATTCCAGCATTACGTTATAGTTGAAACCTTGCTTACTTTATTTATGTCTAAACTTTCTTTTAGGACATTTAACAAATAGTTTCTGAGATCTGTCATCTCTCTGCATGTTTTCTAACTTAGTACATCACCAGTGACTTCAAGTATTTTAATAGAAACCAAACTTAGGTCTGTGTTTCCCCCTCTCTCCCTTCTCTTTGTCTGGTACAGGGTGGTACAGCCCTTTTTAAGAATGTGTGTGTGTGTGTGTGTGTGTGTGTGTGTGTGTGTGTGTGTGTGTGTGTGTGTGTGTGTGTGTGTGTGATGTTAAACACTATAGATAAGAGGCAGCTCTGCTTCTGCTCCCAGTGACATTAAAAGTTCACACACAGACTCACCTTTTGTGTCACATAATGTTGTTGCAGGTGTTATGTATATCAGTCATATGTTACACATATTAAGGATTTTTAACTCAGAGCCGGTTGCCCCTTTTTTATTTTAGAGAACCGTTTGAGTCGTTTGAGATGCAGCTCAGGCGGCAGCCTCTGTGACTGTGAAGTGAAGCCAATGCAGAAGTACCAAAAAACTGCAGTTCCTCAAACATCCACTTGAGGCTGGCTCCAGAAGTGAGTCAGTCTCCATAAGTCCCCATGTTAAAATGTCCAACTTCACAGCAGAAATAAACATGTTTACAGCCTGGTACAGAAAACAGTTTTGGTCTCTATAGCTAATTTCCCCGTTCATGACAACTGTACTGAGGGTGAATTTATATACAACTCACCTGTTCAAATTATATTAAGACTTAAAGTTATGCAGAATTAAGTGCGTGGATGCTTTGATTGACAGATGGCTTGTTTGGGCAACCAGGCTTCACTCAGCCCGCCTCTGTGCCCATTTTTAGATTAACAGGACTGCCACCTGAGCTTCACAACAGCCCTTAACAAACCTGTGGGTGACCTCACGGACACTACATCCATGTTTTATGCAGTCTATGGAACAGTTTTACAGCTGCCTGATTGCCAAAACAATCAACAATCTGGCAGTCATGTCAGAATTTTTCAGCTGCAGTCAAAACATTTGTTTTAAACTGCAGTGAGCTTGCTTTAATATTATTGGTATTTAGCATGTTGTGGCTATAACGCTAATCTTGACTGCTTAAAAAATAAAGCTGAACTTTTCCTCAGAACAGATGGACCATGTGACTCCATATTTTTCTTTTTCTGTCTTGCTCTTCGCTCATAGTAAAATAACACACAGTAAAGGAGCTTTTAAACATTTAAATAAACTTTATTGGCATTGTTAGAGGACAAAATTGATTTGTGTTTTATTTTCAGAGTGTGTAAGCGTGACCAGTCGTACTGTGACTCGATGAATAATATCATACAGCTTTAATCGCTCTCTTTCTGCCACATGTACCAACAAGTGAATATCAGTGTTGGTCCGAGGCTTCATAAGAATTATGACTGCAAAAGCTGTCGTCATCATACCGATCGTAATCTGTTGATTATTGCCATGTTTCCTTCAGAAGACAGTTCCTGCTTTTCATCGTGTACACAGCGTATAGAAACAAATTCCACTCTGAGATAATGCTCTACAGTAAACAGTGAGTTTACACATCACGATCATGTCAGTCTCCTGACAACCACAGGAGGAAATGGAAGTTTCCACCAGGAAATAATAGGCCTATCACTGGATAACTTAATCAGCATGTCTGTGCTCTTTGCTACCGTAACGTAAAAGCTTTACAGCGAGGCAGTGCAATTTGTTTTTCAAATTAAAAGCCTTCATTTAAATGCAAATGCCCTCTATCGTTTCATACATGATCCAGCTGTACACTCGGTTTTGTTTTCAAATTAATTATATATTACCTGATGTAAGGACAGAACTGCTTCAGAAGGAAAGCTGAAGAGTGAAATACAAACAGCCTGAGAGTGTGATAGAGTAAAAGTGAATCACTCAAGCTTTTGCAGCCTTTTATTATTTCTCCGTGAAGACACACATGCATACATGCACACCAGGGGGTAAGCTGTGCAGCAGATGGTGTTGTGTGTCATACATGTGCGTTAATATGGGGGGGGGGGGGTCTAACGGTCCTCCCGTTAGATTATAGCTGATCAACCCTGTTTGTGTTTCTTTATCCGTGTGTTGGCCAGCAGGTCCTCAGATAAAGGCTGATCTAACCAAGTCACTGGTGTGAGGGCAGGGATCCAGCAGGAAACATCAGTCACAGTACTGGCTTTTCCAGCCAAACCTGGTGTCAAAAACCAAACCCCGCCTTCCTCGTCCTTTAACCCCCCTCCCCTGCATTTACAGGCTTCAGAAGACAGCTTTCAGTCAGCATGTATGGATCACTGCTCAAAGTAGGTCACAGCTCTGTTTCTGCCAGCCTTTCCACATGATTACAACAATAGTATTTTAATGAGGCTCTCTGAGAAGGAGAAAGACATTTATTCAGCTGCAGCTTCATCTACATGTGCTGTCCGTGTTTAATGCACTTTATCTCTCTAAATAATGAACTTAGACTCATTGTTTCACAACTATAATCTGTTATTATAACAGCTTTTTAGCTCAAATTAAAGTTAAATGAATTTCAGGGAAGCATTTACATATCATAAGTTTGGATTTCTGGAAGCTGCTCGCTCCCAGCTTCTATTATCATGTTTGTTCCTGTCAACAGAGACTCAAACAGCTACATTTTCAAAGTTAACTTGAATTAGGTGCTGATCAGTTGGTCATGGCACATTTCCAGTGCTCATCATCACATGCTTAGCTCAGACTGTTTTTATATCTTCGTTTCAGTACCTCGTAATCCATTAGGACTGGACTTCATTCATTTCTTTTTCTTCCTTCCTTTTTATCCCCTGTGTGTTGTGTCCCTCATAGTGGTGTTAGCAGTTTAATGTTTGTTGTTGTAGGAGGAGGAGGAGCTGCTTAAATCCTCCTGCTCTTACCTGTGCTCAGCGACTGCTCAGACTGCAGTCGGTGTTTTATGGCTCCACTGGCTCTGAGAAAGAAACATTATTATCACATGCTTCCTTCGCTTCGCTGCCATTCTATTTTGGAGACTTGAGCTGGGAAATATTTATCTTTTAACCTCATATAAATTTAAAATTTTAAAAGAGAAAGTTTTTGAGGGCACAGAATTGTATTTTTTTCTTTTGTTTTAAATAAAATAACCATTCCAGCTTTTTTAGTGAAAAAAAATCTAAGCTAACACCAGTCCTACATGAAAGCAAGCTTGTATTTATTGTTGACAGAGAAAAGTATAAAAAAAGTTTCACTTGAGACAACCCAAAATATACTTGGTAGACTTAGTAATATCTGGTAGACTTGATTTGTGTTGACGCTGACACTGATTGATCAAATATGATGTGACCACACTTCAGCAGTGTCATTACTGCTTGAATCTTATAAAAGCTGCAGAAGCCTTAAAGCAACATGACATAGAAATTGGTATTTTTACCTCTGTGGTAAATATGGACAGCTGTACAAGAGTATTTGTTCTGATTACATTACTTATGATCCAAAAACTAGCGAGTCAACAACTTTGCAAGGTCAACAACACAAGACATAGCAGCCAGCTAATATTACTTACTAGTCCAACAGCAGTCAGCCCAGCTCGGCGTCTGTCTTTCAGCCTTTTATTTCACCAAGCTCTCACCAACCACTAAAAGTCAGTCCCACATTTACTCTTGTCCGGCGGCTTCTTGCTCGCTCACTCGCTCCTTTTCTCTTCTTAGCTTCCTCCATCAACGTCCTCTTCAGTCTCTTCTCCTCTGCCATTATGTCCATAGAGGCTGCTGAGCCTGGTTACATAGCCCGCTCGCCCAGCTCCAGTTCTGGCACGACGCCGGCTGTGCTCCCTGGGCTTAAAAAACCTCCTCCTCCATAGTGTGAGAACACTGGGGTTGATGTTGATCTGATTTGAGTTCCCGCCTGTTGTTAGCTTACATGTAGAGGAATACAGTCCAGTTTTTTAAATTGATAAAGAAAAATAATTTTTAATCAGTACCAGCAGAGAGAAGTGTGAAGGATGGTGTACTTTTAAGTTTTGTTACAGTCATGATACTGCACTGTTGTTCCCAACAGTTCAAAGCATCCTATTGATCAGTGCAAATGTAAGAGTAGTAGTGTTTTGATCGCTGATTCACACACACACACACACACACACACACACACACACACACACACACACACACACACTCTCTCACACTCCCTTCCCCCCATCAGTGGAATTTTGTTCCCAGGACTGCCTGGCATTCCTCACTGCTGCATCATGGGACCTCTGCTCTGTGTGTGTGTGTGTGTGTGTGTGTACACAGTCCTGCTGGTAAGAGATAGCATATCAAACATGCTGTTGTTATTGTGGCACTGAAAGATAAGGCGTCCATCCATCTCTCACCTGTTTATTTTTACCTCCACTCTCTCTTTCCATTCATTTCTGGCTCGCTCGCCCTCTCCTGTCCCTCCCTTTATGTTGTCACATCCATCCACTCTTCCCTTCCCTCCCTGTGTGGGAGACCACCCGGTTCCTGACATAGCTGTTGTCATGGTTACAAGGGTGTGTGTGTGTGTGGGGCTGTGATGACGTCGTCCCTGAACTACTGAAAAGGAAGCGAGCGGTAGAAGTAGAAATGACCAAGATGGAGACAAAGTGTTATAGTAGTCAGTCAGTCATTCATGTAGCACACTAACCAGGTCAGAACACTGCTGTGTCCTCAGGTCATTTCCTTCTATAAGGCAGTGGATTAGGATTTTTTGATTACTTCACATGAGAAATGTTTGTATCTGTGTTTTTTTCTGTGCTCCTCTCACAGGTTTGAATTGAAGTGAACATTAAAAAAAAGATGGACCTATTTACAGTAGGCTGAGCCCTCATCATACTGATGACGACCAATTTATTCTATTATAATTTTACTATATTACAGTCATTCTAATTATTGAAGTTAATCATCCATTTAACTTCCTTCCCTGGCCCATTCACTAACCTCTGTGCACACTGTCGGTACACTTGTACAATCTAATGTGATCCAACACAACAACTCTGCCATGAATTCGACTTTTATAAAGTTTCTGATGTTTCAGTTTTTGTTGACACTGTCAGAGAGGTCATAATTCAACTTTATGTTTATTACTGAGGTCTTAGTGGTTGTTGTTGCACAGGAGTGCATTATATTGACAGATGTTTCTAATATTTTGGCCCTCTCATGTATGTAAATGTGATTATATCATCATTATATCTCTCAATATAATGAGGTCCAGTTTACTGCAAACTAGGACCTTTAATAATGAACGTAATAGTTACATTATGACCTCTCCGACAGTGTCAACAAAAAACAAAACATTATAAACTTTGTAAAAGTTACATTTTACTCAAAATGTGATGAGTTTCCAGGCCACTGACAGTCCAATCTGATCAAACCACACCAACACAGTCCTGGTACAGCAGATCAGATCACAACTGTTATGGAATTTTCTATCCTTTGGTTACACAAGGTCACGTGTGGGCCTTGAGGTCCTCAGCAGTACTAATTGTTTGGCTTTGATTAGGAACAGTAGGTGCAAGTCTCTCTCAACACTGTGGTGGCCAGGGTCAAAGAGACCTAGTGCTGCCTTCCTAGATATAATAGAAAGCTTGCTGTTGACGTTCCACTCTGCGTAAACAGACATCTGTGTCTCCAGACTAGAATATGCTGACAATAACACCTCCATGGGTAAAGACATTCTCTTTGACTAATTCTGGGCGTATAGCATTTGTGGTGTTATCTTGGGGTTTAAAGTCTGTCCACCAGCACGAGCTGGGCAGAATGTGAGACCGACTCAGGCACTTCTGATGTACTTTGAGAGTCTCTAATTCTCCTTGGCCAAGTGTCAATAAATAATACAGCATAAGACATCAGAGGCTCCTGAACACTTTCTTCCTTCCTAACCTCAACATTGACCTTTGACTTCAGCAATTTCTCCACAACAATAACAATGTTTCAAAACTTTAACTCTGATTGTTGTTTATTTATTTAGTTGTAAATACTTAATGTTATTGAGAAATACTTGAATTTCATTTGAGAGCAAGTTTTCAGGAGCTTTAATCCTCTTTATGACCTGCGATGGTTGGAAAAGCACAGGTGTGTGTAAGAAAATGGCTGGATTTCATTGAGCTGCATCAATTTCAGGCTCCTAGTGTTCATGTTGGCTCATGGCTTACTAGAACTCTTGAAGGACCTTGGTCTCACTCAGCTTCCTGCTTTCTCCACAGGTGGAGTATCATGGCCGCCCTGTTTACTGAGCTGCCCTCATAGACTTGCCTGATATATAGAGATACATACCTAACCACCCCTGGAATCCACACAAACACTTTTGACTCTTGGTGTGCGTGTGAGGGATGACAACCTCCCATCTGAACGGCCATGTTGCTGGGGAGGGAGGAGGTGGAGGAGGCGGAGGAGGTGGGGGAGGAGGAGGAGGAGGAGGAGATGAAGATCTGAGGGGAGGACAGAATCACAGAGAAATGGCTGTTGACTGTCCGGGAGAGCTGGGGAGTCGAACGCTACCGGTCCGACGATCTGCACAGCTGGAGAGGATACGACAGCACCAGGTACACACACACACACACACACAAAACACACGTTTATTTATAAAAAAACATTTAAGAAGAACCACAGCTGATCAAATTTCTGTGCGAGTATTTCCAAAATAAGAAGATGAATAGAGCTCTGAGTCGCTTGTACTTAAGTGTTTGCATTTTATGCTGTTTTACTGCACTGAATTTCAGTATGAAATATTGTTTGTTAATATTTATTTGGTATTATCTTTACTTAAATCACTTTGCAGGTTAGGAATTTGAATATAAAACATATAGGTTTAGAAAATATGCATTTTTAGAGATAACTGCACCAAAATGTTGATATTATACACTTTTATTATTTTAATTCAGCATTGCACTTCCATAAACATATTTAGAAAAAAGAATGAAATCAGATCAGCAGAGTCTGTCGATATCCTGACTTTTAGTCATTTGCACCAAAAACACTTGATCCTACATTTCCCATAATACAACACAATAGCAGCCTTCTAAATCCCTTTTGAATACCAATAATACTAAGTAAATCTCCCCTGTGAGTGGACGTCAGAAAAGACTCCTACTACCGGTGATCCAACACTCCTTTGGTAGTGAGTGTTGAGGCGGAGCAGCCGGAGGACATCAGAGGGAAAACCAGAAAACATTTTCTCCATAAAATATGATCCAGTTTCACCAAAATCAGTCAAATAGTTGGTGGTGTGTGACTTAGTGCCGTAAAGTGTTATGTACTTCTCCTGACCAGGGGCCCAAAGTTGACTGATTTGGTTTTTGCTTTTTGGTTTACTTGGTTATCTTGTTGCTAAATGGTTATAGTCTGATCATATAAGTTGCTAGTTGTTTAAAGTCCTCCCAGGTTTCTCTTCTTTTAACCAGTCAGGTGGCGATCACCTAGATTATACAGTATGTGTACTAAAATACCGTACACCGTTCAAACATCAAACAAGACACAGGGAGTGTTCTTCCTGAAGTCGTCTTTGACTCCTGCAATGAAGAAAAGGTGGATACTCTGAGTACTTCATTTACTGCTGACTAAAAGTGACAAATCATTAAACCAATCACAGGATTAGCCTCCTCATTTCCATGGAGAAATTCGATCATTTTTGTTGTTCTTAACTGTTTGGTAATCACATAATCTTGGTTATAGTTTAACAGATTTTTCTGTGTCAGAAATAAGAATTTGCCAAAGAAGAGAGAAAACTATAATGATGCAAATAATAAAATTATATCTATGACACATTTACTTGTCTGTGCGTGTGTCAGGAGGATCTTCGACGTCGTAGGGAGGAGGAGGGTCGGCAGCTGGACCTGAACGCCTCGCTCAGACTCAGGAAGCTCTCCCAGCATCCCCACATCGGCATCGACAACCCCACATTCCTGCAAGACTCGTACACACCACAGCAGCCAGCGCTCAGCAGCTCGCACACATACGCACTGTTGGGTAAATCTCAAACACACAGATGACCTCAACATGAAGAGGTGGAAGTGAGAGGGATGTTAAAACTTGAAAGATCATTTAAATTTAAAACAAAGAGGAATAATGAAGAGGGAGAAGGGAAAGGCAGGGTGAAAGCTGGCCCGGAGAGAAAGGAATGTAAGGAAGACTTGCAGGCCATCAGGGAGGGAATTCCTCAGGGAGGGAGAGAAGGACATGAGGAGCTCTTGAGGGCGACTTAATTAAAACTTTGTTAGGCGGTAATGTTGACGCACACACAAACAGGAACACACAATGTAGAACAAAAGTCTTGATGAGGAAATGAGATGCAGTCTCTCACACACACTTTAATCTGCAGCCTGGACAAACAGGCTGCCTTCTTCCATCAACTGAGAGTAAATCTTTCATTTTGAGCCTTTTTACCATTTTTTTTCTTTGTGTATGTTGATGTTGATGTCAAAGATTTTTCATATGTTATTTCTGTTTTCTTGCAGAGTTGGAGGAGCTGCTGCTGTCACTGAAGCAGGTCCGAGGCTGCCTGTCCGACCAGCAGAGTCAGAATGACATAGAGCTGGTTCTTGCACTACTAAACAAGGTAATATAAAGGGAATTAGACTGAAAGAGCTTTCATATGTAATTATGGTATTCCTCTCAACCCTTCAGGGTAGAAAAGATTTACAAAGACTGAACTGTGTCTACAACGTGAGCTGGAGCATCCATGACAACAGGGGCCACCTCATACAGAGGAGGCTGGAGGGTATAGATACACATTTCAAATATTTTTGGAATTGAAGCTTCTGATGGACGAGTATTAAATATACTTAAGTTGGATATTTTTATGAAAAGAGAAAAGCCAATAATAATAATTCAGTGTTTTTCCTGGAACATTGTTGGTCGATATAAGCAGCACAAAGAGAAGAAGAAGAGGTTAGAAGTGTTATAGAGAGTATCTATAAAATGATTTAACTTAAATATTCTTTATAACATGAACGGCCCTCTGAGTTTTAGGCACATCAGTGCATGTAGAAAAGGATTGTTCATGATATCAGCCATCATAGTGTTTCCCCCCTTAATTCAGTATTGGTCTCAAGAATCACAGTTGTCGTCATGAACCTGTTTTAGGTTTGTTTTGTTAGACAGCTTTGTCAACGTGAATTGACAACGTCTCGGTCTTAGATTACTGTTGGTCAACAGGTAGCATTTATGAGCTCAGATCAAATCACTGTGAACTTGCTTGTCCAGTCGACTGACAACAGAAACACAAAAACAACTTAATTGTGAGTTGGGCTGCACTCAAACAGTCTGAGTGATCGTGTGCAGCTGCTGGGGACAGACTCGAAATTTGACCAGCTGAGATTCAGCATAATAAGACCGCTGTTCAGACCACTGACGGTACAAAGAATGGACAGCGCATGCGTGAGGTCACCCACAGGTTGCTGAAGAACTGTTCTGGCCGCCACCATGTTGGGTGGGCTGCATCTTCTGTCTCCTGGCTAATCTAAAAATCAGCAAAAACGTGAATCATCAGTGGACCTGAGGCGGGCTGAATGACGCCTGGGTGCTCAAACAAGCCACCTGTAACAACACCCACCTGTCAATCAAAGCGTCCACACTGTTCATTCTGCATAACTTTAAGTCTTAATATAATTTGAACAGGTGAGTTGTATAAAAATTCACCCTCAGTACAGTTGTCATGAACGGGGAAATTAGCTACAGAGACCAAAACTGTTTTCTGTACCAGGCTGTAAACATGTTTATTTCTGCTGTGAAGTTGGACATTTTAACATGGGGACTTATGGAGACTGACTCACTTCTGGAGCCAGCCTCAAGTGGACGTTTGAGGAACTGCAGTTTTTGTGTGAAACAAGGACTCCAATATATATGAAATGTGTTGAGTTGAATCTGACAGAACATGCTGGTGTCTTTTTTTATTTTTGCCTGCTTTAGTCTGATTTCCAGTCGGCGCTGAAGATCCATAATGCCGTGGCCACCAGCATGCACCGACCTTCTCCTCCATACCCACACACACAACAGGCACTTCAGCTGGCCATGGAGGTAACACATGGTTATTCAGATAAAAGGCTAACACAGTCACAGTCTTTGCCAGCGAGTTTTTAATAACGAGGTGTGAGACAGAGCAGCTCTCTTCAGCATCAATTAGAGCTGAAACACTCGGGCTCACAGTATGTGCATGTACAGACAGACATGTCTCATTTTTAAATGATGTATGCTACCAGATTCATCTCAAACTAATTCTTCTTTACTAGAGTTAGATTTTTTAGATTTTTATACCAGATGACAGCAGCTTGATGATAAGCAGTTCAAGTTAAACCAGCATCAGCACCATCAGTGCTGCAATTATGTCTCTACCACAGTGCTGAGTTGGCTCGCTGTACGACCCATTCATGGCTCATTTCAGTGGAATCTCATTAAACAGCAGCACATTATTTCTGCTCCATGTTGGCGTCCCCGCCCCCTGCCCTGCATTTGGCTTTAAAAGAAGAAAAGCTTTGGTTCATACTGTACTCCCAGAAACATGTTCCTTTGTCATTGTTGACAGAGTGGAAAGGAAATGATAAAAATAAGAAAAGTCGCAGTGGGCAGGGTGAGTTTTGGGATTTAAAATTCCTCACCATAATCTAGCTTTTAGCTTCTCTCCACTTTGAGTTGAGTCAACTTTCAGTTCTCTGCCATTTTCCCCCCTAACGTTTTGAGGGTCTGGGGATTTAGTGACTGCAAACCACATTGAGGCAGATTTGTGATCCCAAATAATAAAACTAAATCCATTTTTTTGTAATCAACCAAATAAATTTTGGTTTCAGGAAACGGCAGCAGAATATAATGAGACAAATAATCACTCAAGAACCTCTGCAGCTGCTATTTAATAATATATCACAGTAATGTTGTAATATTTCTCATGATGATACCAGTGATGCTTTATGTTGCCATGGTTTCAGGTCAGGAATCTCATCCAGCCAAGTCAGAACAAAGAAGGACTCGAACTCCACAGCCTGTTGTCTGACACACACATCCAGGTAACACACACACACACACACACACACACAAAGCTGTATTAAGAAATAAACAAAACAATCTCATAGTGACTGTCTCTGCTTGAATCCTGCAGCTGAGTTGTGTGTTTATGTGTTGCAGTCTTTGCTCCTGGCCCATGACAGCATAGCAGAGAGGGAAATGCAGCCTGAGCCGCTGCCAGTCCAAGGAGAAACCCTGACCCAGTGGGGAGGAGAGACTGTCAAGATAGTTCGCATAGAGAAGGCCCAAGACATACCACTGGTAAGACCAACACTATTCACCTACTCACTGAGGGGCGACTGGGGTCTCCCTTCTTTTACCTCCGCCTGCTTGGGTTTCCTCCAGGTGATCCAGGATAGGTTCGTTGGAGTGCAGTGTGATGGTAGTCAGCTGTGACCCTACATTGGTTAAGAGGATGGAGATGATGGCAAAATGGATTGGTACGACCCAGCTTGTTTAAGGAAGCAACAAAAAATCAGATGTATTTGGTGAAATAAAGTTATTATTTTTAGTTACAGGCGTTCAGATTAATAATGCAAAATATGAGTGAGGCAGACTACAAGGGGGAAATGTGAGTTGATGCTGCTCAAACCAAAGAAATAAATATAATAAAATAAAGTCTTAACATCCTAAACATGCAGACTGGAGGAACCAGTCCTAAAGAAACCAAAAAAAGAAATACCTCACTCATTTTAACTAGATCTGGGCCAGTCGCCCAGGTAGTTATCAAGTACCTCATTTAACAAGTTATTTGATAATTAACATTCACAATTTATCACAGAGCGCCACGTCAGCAAGCTGAGAGCTCCGGCCGCCATGACTGTCAGGCTAGCCAAACATTAGTAACTGGGTACATGAGATAAAACAAGCCAGGACACTCGACCTTAGCTCTCGAGACATTTCAGGCTGACTGTGAAGCAGTTTGACTGTGTGATTGTCTGATTGGCCACCACAGTGTGACGTCAGGTTGCCTTTCTTCAAAAGTTGAATCTGGCTCGACTTCTATGCTGCAGGTCGCTGCATTTTGGGGTTTTTTTGCACTGCTGCAGCTAAATGTTGTACGGCCATTCAAGTGAATAAACACCTGCGTTTACACACTGCACTTCAGTGGCTAAGACTTGTGGGAAAAAGAGAAGGACATAAAATATATATTCTTTGCTCTCTTTAAATCTTATACTGTCTTTTTGCTCTCTTAAGCATTTTAAGCTCCCCTTTAACGTGAATTATAATGAATCTGTCTGTAAACAATATTTGACCCTCTCTCTCGTCTTTAGTCACATTTACTCACTTCCTCTGTGCGTTCTGTAGGGGGCGACTGTTCGTAATGAAATGGACAGCGTGGTGATCAGTCGTATTGTTCGAGGTGGAGCAGCTGAGCGGAGCGGACTTCTGTCTGAAGGAGATGAAATATTGGAGATAAATGGCATCGAGATCAGAGGGAAAGACGTGAACCAAGTCTTTGATATTCTTGTAAGTTTGTCCGCATGCGTAGTTACCTCAGTCATAAATATACATACACACATGTATGTATATATAAAATAACTTCTAAATGTTCTGTGTAGATAATAAGTGTTTTTCTCTTTCTCAGGCGGACATGCACGGCCTCCTGACCTTCGTGCTCATTCCCAACACTCAGAGCAAACCTCCTCCTGTCAAAGAGAACGTGGTGAGTGTGAATCCATTAAAAAGATTCAGAAAAAAGGTTTGAGGTTTCCCCGTCCAATGAATCTGACTTCTGTCCGTCCAGATCCACGTGAAGGCACATTTCGACTACGACCCATCAGATGACCCTTATGTGCCGTGCAGAGAGCTGGGCTTGTCCTTCCAGAAAGGAGATATTCTCCACATTATCAGCCAGTCAGACCCCAACTGGTGGCAAGCTTACAGGGATGGAGATGAAGATAACCAACCACTGGCTGGACTGGTACCAGGTACGTCAGTCTGTCGTCTGTCTTTCTGCC
Organism: Miichthys miiuy; assembly: GCA_036365135.1. Classification (NCBI taxonomy): domain Eukaryota; kingdom Metazoa; phylum Chordata; class Actinopteri; family Sciaenidae; genus Miichthys; species Miichthys miiuy. The sequence continues at coordinate 5,984,216 of CM071615.1, read as the reverse complement.
TGTCTTCTTTTTTGTTTTGAGCGTTCTCTGAGCATTTAAGGGTTACTTAGTCAAACTCTTGTGGGCAAATGTGACGCCCCCCTGTATACACCACATGGCCGCTCTTTGTTTTCCACAGGGAAGAGTTTCCAGCAGCAGAGAGAAGCCATGAAGCAGACCATAGAAGAAGACAAGGAGCCCGAGAAGTCTGGTCAGTTCCTCTTTAAGACTATCACCTGTTGACCTGACATTTCATATACAGCCCAGAACTCACAGCTCACTCATCACCCCCTCCCACAGAGAACATCAGATACATTTGTGTACAACAAGAATAAAAAAATCTTGCTTTGCTTTAGAAAAGGCCCAGAGAGAGGCTCGGAAACTATTGTTATAAGGAAGATGACAGCGTGGGGCAGAGATTTTTTAGGTAGAGTTCCCAAACTGATGAGTGAAGCACACATGAGATGTATTCATATTTTTGTTGGAACGACATCTCCTATAATAAACTCCATGTTGGGTCACTGTTGCCCAGAGATTCTCAAATCTCTCCCACAGCTTGGTCATTAGCTTGCGAGGTTAGAGATGAGTTGTGAATTAAGCAATATTACACGAGAGGGTGTGCTTTAACGTCATTATTGGCACGAGTAGCGTCACTGAAGTGATCAAAATATATTCATGTTTGGGGGCAATTTGCTCTCAAAATAAACATTTCTTTGCTCGCTGTTTCTGTTCTGATCTCTGTTTCTATGGAGATACATGGGATCTGACTAATACCTGGAAAACAATCAGTCACAGCAGTAGACTCCTATATGTAATGGATCCCAGTTCACTACTCCAGCAAGTAGCCCGAGCCTTAGTAACGACCTAGCAACAGAGAAACTTTCTAGTCCCGTCAAAGCTTATGAAGATCGTGGAGTTTCCCAAACTGAATAAATAATGCACATATAAACACTAAACTGCTTTGCTAGTTCAGTCTTGTAGTGACTAAGATATCTGCTGAAAAATATTTTTTTCCATGGACAGATGTAGCTCCTAACTTCACTTTTATTTTGAAGCTAGCACCGTATCAGCGACTCACCGGCACAGCTGATGGAGGACGATCCAAACATTTCCAGTAACTCCACAGCGTTGTAAAGTCCAAAAGTCAACATGTATTGAACAAAGATCGATGTAATCATTTCCAACATGAACATCATGTTTTTATCTAACGGAATATTCCTCTTCAGTCCATATTAGTCCACCTTTAGTCTTTAAAAATATTTTCTCTGCGCTCACTGAAACTGCTGCACACAAACGAGGTGCACACCTGTATTAACGAGGTGCACACCTGTATTAACGAGGCGGTCTAACAGCTTCGTAACACACAGAATATTCATTAAAGAAAGATGAAATTGTAAAAATCGGTCGGACCTGCTTGTTGTATAATAACTAGTTTAAGGTTTTAGTTTGATTACAGCTTATCGTCTGATTTATCTGATGATTGGGTGAATGTGAAAGATCTTTTGTTTCCAGTATTCTAACTTGCAGCATACCCTTTAACCACCACCACCACCACCACCACACATAACTACATCCCAAACACAAGATAAAATAGATTTCTCATGTCAAAATAAACTAATTGTTTGTTCCAACACAGTGAATGTGAAAAGGTGACATGTGTTTGTTTACAGGAAAGCTGTGGTGTGCGAAGAAGAACAAGAGGAAGAGAAAGAAGCTGCTGTACAACCCTCACAGGAACGATGGTATGACCTGTTCGCCTGTCTCTCTGTGACTCATCAAATGTAACAGGGCTCATGAAGGTGTAGTGTTGGAGGAGCAACTGTGAGGGGACAAAGACTAAAGACCAAACTCTTTCCTTTGGTTCTTATTCTAACTTTTTCATTGGCTTCTCTCCTCTCAGATGTTGATAACGAGGAGATTCTCACCTATGAGGAGATGGCTCTGTACCACCAGCCGGCCAATAGAAAGCGGCCGATTGCACTGATCGGTCCAACCAGCTGCGGGCAGGCAGAGCTGAGGCAGAGACTGCTCAACAACCAACCAGAACGGTTCGCTGGAGCTGTACCTCGTAAGACTTACACACACTTATGCACACACACTTAGACTGTAGCACATGCTTCTGTGTGTTTGTGTGTAGTAACCTGTGCGTGTGTGTGTGTGTGTGTTGTAGACACCACACGGAGCCGTCGAGAAACGGAGCTGAGTGGTCGAGATTACCACTTTGTGTCTCGTCAGACCTTTGAGGCAGAACTGGCTGCAGGTAAGACATACAAACATCTGCATGGGAACACAGACAGTAAACAGTTGACAGTGGGACAAAGGTGAGCGTTATACTTGTGTGTGACTGAATAAGTCCTGTCTCTTCCTGTTTGTCGTTATTCATCACGTCTTTTTATGACTCCTGATCACAAGCGTTGCCTGGAACGCCCACGATCAGCTCCCCCAGCTGCGTCACAGCCGTGCCTGATGGGATTGAGCCTTTATGGCTAAATTCCACCGGGCACAGATGCAATGCGTGTCTTGGGTGCCGCGGCCAGCAGAACAAATCGTGGGCAGCCGGAGGTCAGACACAAATAGCACAGAGAATCTGGTCGATTTTCAAAATAAAACACCCTGTGCAACCCTGACGCTAACCCTGTCTGAATCTGAGCAAGTTAACGGAAGCATTCACAAGAAATGCTCCTGGTGGGGTCTGAAGTCGCGTGGCGAATGGACCAAAACAGAGGGAGACGTGCATGGTGGCACTGAGCTGTTATAGGTTAAAAAACTAAATTAAAAATAATCTAATATTTAACAAATTCATGTATGGTTCCATTAAGTCTGAAACAAACCAACAGTAATAAAAGGCGTGTCTTGCTAAGACATCTATCTGCGATAGTGTGATTAGCCTGAGGGGTTCACAAGCTGGAGTATAATTCTGAGCCTGGAATGAGAAAATGAAACGTTTACAACACATTGCAAGTCTTTCCTCACGCCTCCAACTGCTAAAGAGACCACAGTGATACATCTTGGATCTGGTCCCAGTGTGAAGAAATGATAGCGTGTCAACACTTGAATTATATGAGACAAATAACATTCTCCCTGTGTTTCTTCCCAGGAAAGCTGATCGAGTCCGGTGAGTTTGAGAAGAACCTGTACGGGACGAGTACGGACTCGGTGAGACAAGTCATCAACACTGGAAAGATCTGTGTGCTCTGTCTGCACACACAGGTGGGTACACACACATAAACAGTATTTTTCACCTCAGAACAGAGTTTAAAAAGGTTGAAGTCTGATGTTTTTGTGTGTTTACAGGCTCTAAAGGTGCTCAGAAGTTCAGACCTGAAGCCTTACATCATCTTCATCGCTCCGCCTTCACAGGAAAGACTCCGAGCCCTGTTGGCTAAAGACAACAAGAACCCCAAGGTTGCTGTCAGACCATCAGTTAAAGATAAATATCACTCCAAAATGTTTGCCTCACTAATGTTTGTCTGTGTGTTGTGAACAGCCTGAGGAGCTCCGCGATATCATCGAGAAAGCCCGGGAGATGGAGCAGAGCTGCGGTCACCTGTTTGACGCCGTCATTGTCAACACGGACCAGGACAAAGCCTACAACGAGCTGCTACGACTCATCAACAAGCTGGACACTGAACCCCAGTGGGTGCCCGGCTCCTGGCTGCGCTGAAAACACACACACACACACACACACACACAAACACACACATGTATTCATACACTAGTCATAGAGTAGACCATGGAGCTCACATTTCTAGAGATTTAACAAACTGGAATCTGAAACGCGGTGTGAGAATTACAGCGGAGGATCAGGGCTGCTGTTCAGATAAAAAAACAATCTGAGGTTTGGAGAGTCACAAAAAGTTGTAATTTTATGAGGAAACATCCCAATATTAAAACAAAGTTGTTGTTTCACTTCCTTGTTTGAGAATAAAGCTGTTTCACTCGAACAAAGTCACAATATTACTGTGGAAATGTTTATTCTGACTAACTAACTAACTTGGCGGTTAACTTACTGTAGAGACAATTAAAGCTATCTGTCTGTCTGGAAACTCTGTGAATCACATAATGTTAAGGCAGAGCAGTTGGAGGACATCAGAGGGAAACTACAAAGCCCGGTTACAGCGCCTGCTCACCCAGCTCCTGTTCTGGCACAACAACGGCTCCATGCCCCGGGCCTGAAAACCTCTTCTTCTTCCTGGTGGTCCAAAACGCCTGTGGTACAAACACTAACACTCCCCCGGTGCTCTGAGCTCACAGTCCAGACAGCCCAGCTAACAAACTGAGCTAACATTAAGACATTTCCTCTTAAAACTGACGATATCTCTGCTGGAGAACTGAAATATTCAAACTTTGTTCTTGTGACATTACTTTTCTCCTGAAATCTCAGATTTGAGTGTTTTTTTAACATCGACTCTGATCCTCTGCTGTACTTCAGATACTCACAGCACACAATCAACATCTTCTAGAAAGTACTCACCTGGTCGTACAGGTAATGATAAATACATATTGACTGTCCTGAAAGGGAGGAAACCGTCAACAAACTGATCTGGAATGGTCCGTAATGTTTATTTTGATTTTCATGTGACACTGATCTCTTTCTTATCATCTTAGTGAGACCAAACTCTGGACCTTTTTGTGTTTGTCTGTTTTGACTTTTAAGAGTTGTATGGTGGGGTGGGAAGAGAGAGGGGACCTCACGCGTGACTTTATCCTGTGATCATTTCAAGCATTATGATTTAAAAACTATTTAAATTATTTTAATTTTTTTGCAGTGCCGAGAATCAATGTAAACATTTAATTTTGTACTCAAGCTTCTTAATTTTTTTTATCATTAAACAACTCGAAATCGAGGCCCCTGGTGAGGAGTAAATGTGAAAACCACACACACTAAGTACAAATTAAAATCCACACTGAGCCACTACATTTATTGCTATGAAGAACACACTAAAGGTTGCATTCAGACAGAATCAGGTGCTGCGGTGAATCGACACAGGGCTGTGCAGCGATGTGTCCGTTTGTGCTGATCGTAACCGCTGTGAAACAATCAGGAAATAACTTTTTGTATTGCTGATTAACTGGCTTTATCGAGTCCGGCGCTCGCTCACTCTCATTCAGTGTCAATATCACTTGACTACTGCTTACTCTCCTCTCTCTCAAACCATCAGACACAAACCAAATTAAATTTCTTTGTGTCACTGCTTTGTAGTGTAAACTGTGAGTCAGACTCAGATTTAGAAGCTGGTTCATGAAATAAACAAAGCCAGAACACAACAGTAGAGTATCAGAGTGGAGGTTTGATCAGTCTGATTGGCAGCTGCAGTGAGACACACCGGGCTGCGTTTTTCCAAAAGTTGGATCCGGCTCAACTTTTCTGCCACAGTTGTTGCATTTCTTTTAGCGGACATCCCTGCAGCCAAAACAGACGACCCTACAATCAAATGAATGAAAAAACCTGTGTTTTCGCTGCAGTTCTGGATCCCTTCTGAATGCGCCCTAACACACATTTTGTATGTCCTGTTCACACCACAACAGTGCATTAGATGCTGACTTTCCTTTATACTGGGGGGTTTGGCGATTTGTTGCCTGACACTGCGGCCTTCTGAACCCTGATGACCGACTGACTGACTGACCGACCGACCGACCGACTGACTGAAATGTACACTATTGCAATAACACTAAAACACGACACAGCACTTGATATTTCTGTTATTTTCTGCCTGTTTTTCTTGTTCTGACTGATGTACGACCGACTCTGCCCGTCTGATCACATTTGAGTAGAAACGACCTCTGAGCCTGAGGGGTAACAGAAACCTGAAAGTTGTAGTTTTTAGTCGTGTTCCTGATGCTGAATTTATTATATATTTAGTGTACGTTTGGATGTGAGTGTGTGTGCGTGTGGGTGTGTGTGTGTGTGTGTGTGTGTGTGTGTGTGTGTGTGTGTGTGTGTGTGTGTGTGTGTGTGTCTTTGAAGACAGTGAAGTATTATTGTGACCTGAAGTAGACCTGACACTATATCACTGTTATCACTGGGTAGAGCATTTATATATTTGTAATATTAAAAAAAATAGATTTATTAAGTCCAGAAAGCACCAATAGGATCGCAGATTTTTCCCTCCCTGCCATTGGTCCAGGAGGATGAAGGGGGGGTGGGACTAAGTGGAATTAACTGTATTGAATGTAAAGTTTATTGATACCACTTCCTGTTTGTCAGACATCACTTCTTCCTGAGAAAATCTGCTTTTTGTATGAATATTCACAATGAATAAATAAATAGATGATTGATAGATGACTGGCTTAATGTTCTTTTTAACGCTGTTGCAATTTTTCTATGTCAGTGTAAAAAAATCGTTCTCAAAAAATTTGAAGGAAACATAAAAACTTTTACTATTATTAGTTTTATTACGACCAAGCGGCTACCACTGTGGTTGTGAAGTGAAGCCAACACAGGAAGAACCAAAAACTGCAGTTCCTCAAACGTCCACTTGAAGATGGCTCCAGAAGTGAGTCAGTCTCCATAAGTCCCCGTGTTAAAATGTCCAACTTCACAGCAGAAATAAACATGTTTACAGCCTGGTACAAAAAACATTTTTTGTCTCTATAGCTAATTTCCCCGTTCATGACAACTGTACTGAGGGTGAATTTTTATACAACTCACCTGTTCAAATTATGTTAAGGCTTAAAGCTATTTGACTGACAGGTGGCTGCTGTTAAAAATGGCTTGTTTGAGCAATCAGACTTCTTTCAGCCCACTTCAGGTCCGCCCACAATCCGCGATTTTTGGATTAGCTGGGAGCCGGTGGATGCACGAGTGCCAAGATGGCTATGGCCAGAGCCACCTCACTGAACTCTTCAGAAACCTGAAGACGTCACACACATGCTGTCCATTCTTTATACTGTCAAGTATAAGTATAGTATAAAAGTATAGTATAAAAAAAATACTATACTGTATCTCATGATTTTATGACATTAAAAAAAATACAATTTTATTTTAAAATATTTTTTACAACTTTATTCTTCTAATTTTATGACATTCTCTTATGAAATTATGACTTTCTTTAAATTAATAAATAAGACCTCTCCTAAAAATACACGTTAATTGTTGAACAGTTCAGCCTTTTCTTGTAATTTAAAGTTTGTTCTTGTCACTACTTTTCTCTGGAAATCTCAGATTTTTGAGGGTTGGTCTGTGGAAACAAACTGTCCTTGTGTCTTCTTGTTTTGGCACTCAGTTGCTCTGTGGCGCCTCCCAGAGGCGAGAATCAAGAACATGTTGGATCTCGCACTTCACTACAGATCATATTCACCCATTCATGCACTGACATCAGAGGCACTCACACAGCTTGGGGCAATTTGGCCTTCAGTCTCTTGACACAGCCGGGGACTGAACCTCCAGTCTTCTGATTCGTGGATGCTCTGTCTCCTGAGCCACACCATCCCTGTTAGGATGTACTAGTGTTAGGATGTCAAAAGTTTGTGTCCTGTGTTAGAGTGTTCTAATTCATTCATCAGTTTGACATTCACACATCTGGTAGAAATCTTGTTGAAGGCCCAAGACAGATATGTTGGTGTTGTTTCTGAACCACTGGATGAGTAACAGATCAGATTTAGGAAGAGACACTAAATGCTGATCAGAAATACAATACATGCTAGATGTGGAGTTTGCCAAACTTATATTATCTTTCTTTGTTGAATGAACCGTCAGCTGAAGATCAACATGTCATCTGTTGTGTCTCTTCAGTGTAGCTTTGAAATAACTGCATGTCAGAGAAGCTTCCACACAGTTTGTCACTCATGTATAATGAGGGGGTGATTATGTGGTAGCAGATGTGAGCTGTAGTAACACAGGAGACCAGCAGGTGGCGTTGTTCTCTTGATTATTGATGTTATGTGTGGTATACTCTCTGAGATGCACAGCTCCAGCCAAAAACAGACCTTCATGAGGTGTTAAGTTTAACTTTTGTATTTGGCTACATGTTTGGTCTGGTTCTGTGGTTCTGGACAGAAGGCTGGCTAACTTTCCTGTTTCCTGTCTGATCCTGCTCAGATCCAAAGCACACTCTGGATGTGAGCAGAGTGCTTCCAAAGAAAGGTCTGATCCACACTCCACCCTGCACTCCCCCACATGTGATCACACCAGCTCCACTTTCCCATTAAATTCCTCTGTAAAGGTCAGTAAACCTGGACTGGGCCAGAAGAACCTTTTACATTTTTTTAAAGGAGAACTTCATGAAAAGTTTAAGACTTAATAATAAAAAGTGTAACTGTCACAACATCTAAACTTCATTGTTACTCGATCGTCGTTTCTGTTTGTTTGTTTGTTTGTGAAAGTTCTTCACTGGTGTCAGTTCATGTCATCAGTCAGCTTCTTTGCTGTTGGCCTTTTGTCTCCTTTTGATGTGAGCTGATCTTTGGTTTCCTTTTCAACCTGTTTGAAGAGCAGTCAGAGAGTCTCGATGCAGCAAGAGCGTCACCCTCAACGCAAGTGTCTGTTGGTTTAAAGGAACACTTTCCTCTCTCTGCTCTGGGCTTATGGGAAATGTGTTGACTATATGATCTTTTTGAGAGATACATTTATTTATATTGTTGTTTTTCTTTCCCCTCTGACAAAGTCACGAATAATTTTAATACTCCAATTAAAAATAGTTTAAAAAATTACAAAACACAATCAGTTTGAACATTAAATATCTCCTCTCAGCACAAATTGTTGCAATTTATGTTTTACAGCGTTTCAACCAAGCAGCAACCTCTGTGGCTGTAAAGTGAAGCCAATGTGGAAGCACCAAAAACTTCAGTTTCTCAAACGTCCACTTGAGGCTGGCCCTAGAAGTGAGTCAGTCTCCATAAGCCGGAGTTCAGACAGGATAAGGCGCCGCGGCAAAAACGGAGGTCTTTCAATTCATTTCAGTGGGGACGTGCGTTTCCACACCGGCAGTCCGCAACGCAGGCGTTGCTGCAACAAAACACACCGGCGTGCAGGAGAGAAATTGAGCCAGATTCAACTTTGGGAAAAACGGAGCCCCACATCACGCTCCACAAGCCAATCAGACACTCAGATCGGTCAAACCTCCACAGTCAGCCTGAAATGTCTCTGAAGCAGAGACTATCCAGGTGGATTCATGGACTAAACTGATAATCTACCTGTGTGTGTGTTCTGACTTTGTTTATTTCATGTACCAGCTTCTAAATCTGAGTCTGACTCGCAATTTACGCCGCAAAATATAGTGACATGAAGAAGTTTAATTTGATTTGTGTCCCATGGTTTGAGAGAGAGAGAGAGAGAGAGAGAGAGAGAGAGAGAGCTTTGGTCGAGTGACATAGGGTGACAATAACAGTGAGCGAGTGCTGGCCTCGATAAAGCTGTCATTAATCAGAGAAATAAAAAGTTACTTAATCCACCTCAGCTCCCCTCACCCCGCCACCACCGGACAACCCTGCTACGAGTTGCTGCAATCCCTGATCCTGTCTGAATGAGTCCCCATGTTAAAATGTCCAACTTCACAGCAGAAATAAACATGTTTACAGCCTGGTACAAAAAACAGTTTTGGTCTCACAGGTGTCTTGTTTGAGCAACCAGGCGTCATTCGGCCCTCCTCTCAGACACACCACACTGAGCTTCAAAACAGCCTTTCACCCTGTGGGTGACGTCACCGGCACGCCATCTATTCTTTATACTGTCAGTGGTTATGGCTGATCGGTGTAGTTAGAAATATAATACATGTAATACAAAATGTGAATTAAGTCAATAATTACATGTGAAATGAAATCGAAAATATACTTTATTCAATATTTTTCCTTCCAGAGGTTGAGGTGAAAATCTTATTGATACATACCATCATAAAGGCCTAATAGATTAAATATTAGTGGAGCTGGATTAAAAGAGAAAATCTGACAAACACAGTGTCTACTGCTGTGCACACTGTTTTAGCTTGTCGCTAAGCGAACCAACCACATTGCTAGTGGGCTTTCTGTAGTTGTGTTTTTGTCTCATTTTAAAGAAACATACAGTAACTATATGTTGGCTGATAGACGTATGATAAAATATTTACTTTACAGGATAACATTACTATTTAGCTATCTGGCTAACATGAGAACAAACTGCAGCACAAGTCCACTAATTTAGCGGTCCCAACAAAGTTAATAGTCTCGTTCTGAGCAGATGCACATCTTGTTCCGTCTGAACTCTCTGGTTGAGTGTGCATGGCGGTGACGTCAGACCCAAGACAAAAACTCGACCTCCATACTGCGCTGTAATTGGCTGGTTTATCGCAGAGGGCGGGAGCCGCGTTTTCTTCGGTAGCGGACTGGTCGATACTCCTGTCAATCAATCCTGTCCTGCCTCTGTGGTCTCACAGTCAGGTTGATGGAGAGTACAGGAGAGAGATAGAGACATGGTGGAGATGTAGCAAACAACGGAAACTATTTTAACGCCCTCTTTTCACATTTATGCTGCATTTTTATTTTCTCCACATATTTTTTAAAAACTTATTTTATTTCAAAATTCACGGCGGTTTCGCCGCTTTACGGTCCGAGTCGTGTATCCTTGGCAACGTGAACAACTGTCCTGCGAAGTTTGGATCAAGTGTTGGACCTTCAGACAGAAAATAAACTGGATGTTTACCCGCTAAACCAACGGAACCGGCTCAGGGGTGCGTGTGACCGTTTGTGGAACTTTTTAAAGCAGTTTTACTGATTTTTAACGCGCTTTTAATATTTTAAACCCGGTGTTTAGGGAAACGGGACAGCGCGAGACAATAGTGGTGTGTGTGAGAGAGAGCGAGCTCGTGCAGGAGGCGGGGAGGAGGAGGAGGAGGAGGAGGGGGGATCGATGCGGTGCGGGAGCTTTGTTCTGTCCTGCGTGGAGGAGACCCACCGCGAGCCCGCTCCGGATATCTGACTGATCGATGTTGATGATTGATTTGTGATTGAGCCGTTGGAGCCAACATGGACGTGACTCTGTCCGAGTTGTTGGCTACTTTCATGGAGTCACCGCTCGTGCTGTGGGTGAGTGGGAGCTGCACGCGCACACACACGGATGATGCACGCGAGCCACTGACCTCTGATCCCTGTTGTACTTTCTCCTTTCGACATTTGTTTACCACAACTAACTGACTGACTAACTGACTAACTGACTAACTAACTAACTGACTAACTAACTGACTGACTGACTGACTAACTGTACAGTAGTTTGCTCTCGTGCACTGTTAACCCTTTGATTGACACTTCAAACTGTTATATTGCAGAGGAAGGTGAACAACTTTTCAAAGTAAAAGCCCCAGACTTTCTGGTACTTTCCCAATTTAGACATCACCTGAAACAGAAAAAGCTTCACAGCTGCACTTCTTTGGTTTGCTGCTGTTTCTTTACCTCTTCCCCATCTAAAAAATGGTGAGGCACACTCACTTGTGGGTGGATGTGTTAAACATCAGTCTCTGTCTTCATCAGTAAAGTGATTTTCTGCTCTTTGTTGAACTTTTTTCTACTTTTAACAAATAAAACGAGCACAAAACAGTAAACAGACACATCCCCAACCATCAGCATTTTGCACTTCATTATAAGCAGGACAGTATCAAAGACACTTAAACACAAACAACTCAAACAAACACATTAAACAGTAATACAAAAAGAAGGGCGAGGCCATGTTACACAGTCTTAAACAGTATAAGTCATACAGTAAAGTGCATTAAGTGCAGTACAGCAAAGCTAACACTTAAGTAAGTACATGTTGTAGTTCGTGTTACCACATAGCAAATCAGTTATGTACTCGTACAATGTGTCAGATAAAAACTGCAGTCTGCCAGCCCTTCAGTGTAATGGTTTACAGTCTAGTACCGCTATATACATGACAGCCAGTGTTGGAGGTTTGCAGTCAGTCCACTTCAGTAATATGTTTTGATTGATTTTTAAAAAGAGACTGAGCATACAACTAGTTAAAACTAATTCAAACCACATCCAGAGTGAAGCAGCATGCTTAAACACCACATCAGCACCTTTCTTTCATGCTGATCTTTATGTACAGGCAGATTGAACAATGATAATTCACGAGTGCACCATACAGTGTCTTCACAGATGCCCAAACTAATAAACAGCAGAGCAATCAACAGCTTATTAATGCTGTGGTGCTTCCTGTTTTCCCGTGACCTCACATCCTGTTGTCCTGACCGGTCAGCCAACAATTTTCCCCTTCTTTGTCGTTGACAAACACAGTTAAAGTTTCACCTGGCTGCACATCTAAATTCAAGAGTTTTGCGATCAGACCGTGTCGGTTTGATCTCTCAGAGGCAGATTTTTAGGATAAAGTCTGAGCGGAGAATATTAAAGAGTAGCGCCGGCCTTTAGCAAGACCCTTAATCTTCAACTGCTCCGCTGGAGTTACTCAGTGGCCAGCGGATCAGACTGTGGTTGGATTGGGCAGCTTCCAGCTGTGTCACTGTGTGAGTGTGAGCATGGCGTTTCTCAAAAAGAGAGCAGTACTTTCCCTAAAACTACCCCTGAGTGAAGAAAGTGTATTTTAATACGAGAATAGCTCCTAAAGGAAACTATTTTAGAATATAACTGGAACATAACTGGCCTGTGGAAACACAGGGACGAGGTTTTCATCTTAAAAAGTGACTTGTAACTTGAAAAGACATACCCACTTGATTGAACATGATTTGGAAATCTTGATTGACTCAGCATGGTGACACCCAGCATACTGAGCTGAACTTTCTTTCTGTCTCTAGGTGCGGACGTTGGGTCCTTTGGGTTCATGTGATGTCGCAGGCTCAGAGGAGCGGGTCAACATGTTCATGGAGCTGGTGGACGGCGTCTTCCTGCACAAGATCATGACACACATGTAAGTAACAGCCCACAGAGTGAGCGTTTCATGCTTTTATTGGCATGAGTCAGTGTAAATTTAGTATTTTTGTGTGTCTGGACTTATATATGAGCGGTAAGTGCATTAATCCAGTGTTTCCTGTCTGTGTGTGTGTGTTTGTGCGACCACATCCTGACTCGCTGGTTTCAGGTTGTAAACGTCACAGCCAGATGTGCCAGCAAAGTCTGCATCAGAAAAGACAGCGGGTTATAAGAGAGAGGCTGAGTTAGACGATTAGCAGTCTCTTTTAGAGCTGATCTGCTGTCAGCTTGACTCAGAAATGACAGAGGCAGGCAGGTAAGACTGTGGTGCAACAACTCTCACTCAGCAGATTCAGCTTGTGCAAGTGTGAGATCAAAAAGCCGGCACTGCACACAGAGAATCAGTCACGAATATGAAGGTCATGCAACGCTAACTGACATCAAACATGATTGCAGGATGTACGTTTCAGACAGCGGAAAAACGGTCTGATGAGGCCATTCAAAGGCTGACAGTACCCAGGTTTTGTAAATATGTTTTTATGACAACAAAACAAGCAAAACTCCCAGCAGGTCTAAACATGCCCAAAGTTTTTCCTACAGATTTTAAAATACATTTGTCAACAATGAACCTATGAAAAGACCAAAATCAGCAATCTCTAAATACTATCCGACTTCCCCATCATGCCTGTTGTTTCTCATATTATCTGTCCCTCATCGGGTCCAGATACCAAACTCAGCTGTACTGTGTGCCAAATACAAATAAGCAAATGTTAGCAGTAAACATGTAAAACATTATGCTGCGTTCCACTGCAAGTCGGAAGTCGAACACTCAGAGTGTTTGTTCTAAATGTGTCCCAGTGCATCTGCTCGGGAAAACATGGACGCTTTCAGAAAACTGATGTTTGTATGGCAAGTCTCTGAACTGAGAGGGGCGGGCTCGGACTGCACGCTTGCAAAGACGTCTGTCGAGGGCAAATCAACAGAATGGAAATGATAATGACGACTATAAATTTGTTACAGCATGTTTCACGACACAGATACTACATAGAGTAAAAATGCATTCACTGTTCACTTTGTGTACTGCCGTATTGCTGTGATGTCAACTAGACAGATCTTGCCCGAGTTTGACTCGATTTTCCCGTGTCAGAGGTAGATCTGAAAAGTTTTTTTTGTTTTTTGGTTGAGTTTTTCCCGTGGGTGGAGCTTGGGCGGGGAAATTAGCTATAGAGACAAACACTGTTTTTGTACCAGGCTGTAAACACGTTTATTTCTGCTGTGAAGTTGGACATTTTAACATGGGGACTTATGGAGACTTACTCACTTCTGGAGCCAGCCTCAAGTGGACGTTTGAGGAACTGCAGTTTTTGGCACTTCCTGTGTTGGCGTCATGTCACAACTACGGAGGTTAATGCTTGGTTATACCTGCATGTTAGCATTTTATTTTCAAACATTTTTATTAAACTTGGTTTTGCAACCCAAAACAAAGTGAGAGTCCAGGGAACCCGTAGCAGTATTGTTAGGATTTAGCTCAAAGCACCATTGTACCTTAAGTACAGTCTCTCTGAGCCACTAGCATGGCTGCAGTTTACAGGTTTATTTTGTGTGAACAACCCTGTGCAACACTATAAATGTCTTTCAGGAGAGACTGTCACAACAGTTAAGCATCATCGTGTCTCCAACACTCTGTGGCGTTTTGGTGTTTCACTCTGTTGTGACTGTCTTGAACAGCTATGAACACTGTTTGAATTCAGACCATTGTTTAATGTTTAATAAAACAGCTGGGATTGTAGGTTTTAGCACATGCTACTACTATGACACAGAGGAATATGATATATATTAGGCTTTGGATCAACACACAATACTCTCATTACGTTATACATTCATTGTTGGTTTTGGTCTTTTCATGGGGACAATAAAAACGAGCCTTCTGTAGTGGACAGACTGCATTTGGACTCTAATACTGCCCACAGTGATGATAATGAGACATCCCCACTTCTCCCATCCAGACGGTCCTCTGTCCCCAATCAGACCACATGTTCATATGTTTGGTATTGTCTTCTCAAACAATGATAATGACTGTATTGTTCACACACTGAATGTAGGCTGGGCTGACTGGGTGGCGGGGGGTGATTAGGACTTTGTCGGGGTTTATAGGAAAGTGGGTTACAGAGGAGGAGTCCAGGATGGAGGAGCCATGAGGAGTATTAAAGGAGAGCCACTCAGAGGCAGTTGGTGAATCAGTCAGTCAGAGAACCAGTCAGCTGTTAAATAAGTCAGTGTGTAAACATTATTCTCTCTGGCCTCTCAAAAAAATATATTCTGAGCTGAGCTGGGGCAGAAATTTGAAATAATATTGCAATTTAACAGGAGAAATACTGGAACTACCTGAATGACCATAGCGGTTATTCTGACTGTTCATACTTGGTCAACGTCATTTGCGTTACGTTACGCTGAGTCATATGTATGTTTGAAGAAGCTTTAAATGTCTGTCGTCATGTTTTATGATGTCATCACTAAAAGTGTGTGCCTCTCTTTATCAATAAATTTTGA
This sequence comes from Miichthys miiuy, assembly GCA_036365135.1. Classification (NCBI taxonomy): domain Eukaryota; kingdom Metazoa; phylum Chordata; class Actinopteri; family Sciaenidae; genus Miichthys; species Miichthys miiuy. The sequence goes on along the minus strand of CM071615.1, from coordinate 5,968,856 downwards.
CTTTTGACTATCTGACTATCTGAACCTGCTCCTCCATCAGACTCCACATCATCGAGGCTCTGAAGCATGGCTGATGTTTTGTTCTGATATTCTCTTTCTTTACTCCGGTTTAGCTCAAAGTTAAAGCTAGCTTTAGCTTTGTAGTAGTCTAAAAAAACAACTAGAAAATAGTTGCTTGGCAACAAGGACACGAAAAGTTAGTTAGTTACAGTTACAGTTCAGTTACATTGTTTATTTTGTAAACAAAGTTATTACATTGTGAACTTTGGTAGCCTTGGTAGTTGTAGTGTTAATGTGAGCAACTTTAATTGACTAAAAATGGAGATGGTTAAATTTCCTGAAGAGAAGTTTAGCATGTGTGCTGCTGATGATTTGCAGATGAAACATTAGAAATAAACTGAACCATGGAAGGGTTGGATGTGTCAGTTGAAGCACTGAAAAGACTTGAGGTGCCAGTGTGAGTGTAACCACTGAAGCACACGAAACCCCGGTCAAAGAATTCAGTCGTCTCCGCTTCATTTTGCTTTCCCAGTCTGTATACGAGCCTCTTTCATATTGTGAATAGTGTCCGTTGGAGGTGAATTGAGCTCTGATATCACACTGGCGTCATGATGTCATAGCAGGTCAGCCAGACAGCGTTACACACCCCCTGTTCATATGCAAATCAGTCTGGCACAGGCTGACATGTGTAAATCTGAGCATAAATCCTTCTGCAGCACAATAGTTACCCTGTATATGGTGTGTGTGTGTGTGGGTGTGTGTGGAATGATCTTTGTCTTAAATAGCCACAAATAATGTCAATCTATCTGTGTGTGTGTGTGTTTCCATAGTGACCCCAGCCCAACCAATCAGAGGTTGAACAAGAATGTGAACAATGATGTTGCGCTTCGCCTTCACAACCTTACCGTTCTCACCAGACACATCAGGACGTACTACCAGGTATGCACACACACACACACACACACACACACACACACACACACACACACATACACACACACACACACATGCTAATAGGCACAGATGGTTCAAAGGTCAAAGTGCACTACAGTGGCCAAGCAGCAGTCCATATTGTCCTCCCCACAAAGTCTTTTTGTTTTCACCGTGCAGATAAAAAGGCGTAACCGAACAGAATCAGTGTCTTATCTTTATTATACAACAAGCAGTCTGACTTGGTCAACTAGACATTTAGCATGTGCTTAAATCAGCATGACGTCACACCGTGCTCATCACTGCAAATATTAGTCCACCGTTTCCATGGTAACATTATAACTGTCCTAGCTGGAGCAAAAACCAGTCGACGACAGAAAATGATTAAATCTGAAACATGTTTTGTTTGTTTCAAAAGTAAAATTAAGATGTTATGATGTCAAATGCTCGTAGAAATCTAATAATACATATTGTTACACACAGACTGTGAAATCACTTTTTGATACGTTTTTATCCATGAAAGTAAATCAGGAACCACAGTGGGCCTAAATAAACTATGATAATTAAATCAACTTTTTTTTAATTGAATGGTGGACCGCCTCGTTAATACAAGTATGTCCCTCGTGTATGTGCAGCATCAAAACAGTGTAGTGAGCGCAGAGAAAACGCTGTTTTTGCAGGACTAAATGTCGACTAATGTGGGCTGAAGCTGAATAAAAACAAAACAATGTTTCCTGGAGTAGTAAACTGAGAGTTTACTGACATGACTGATTGTTTCCCAGAGATAACACCAGCAAAGAAAACGTTTATTTTGAGAGAGAATTGCCTCCAAATGTGAATTCATTTTGATTATTGGTAACAGTTGTATAATCACATTATTGTATCTTCAGCTGATTAACTTTGCCTGAAAGTACAAGTGTGTGTGTGTGTGTGTGTGTTAGTGTTAGTGTTAGTGTGTTCATTACTTTTATCCATATCTTTGTCATGTGTGTGTCTTCTGACATGTCAATCGTTAGCGTGTATGTAACATGAACAGGCCCTGAAGGCAAACATTTCTAAACCACATCAGTGTGTATGTGTGTGTGTGTCTGTTTATGAGAGAGGGAGAGGCTCGTGTGTATTGATGATGGTGCTGTATGGCTCAACCTTGAACTTGAACTTTAGTTTGACGACGATTAATGTGCAGTGATCAATAGCAGCAGGAAGTAACACAGTATGATCCAATCTCATGCAAATGTTCAGCGTGAGGAGTTTTGTTAGTTATAATATGAAACATATCAATATTTAATATTTAATTTCTAATGCTTGTTTTGTTTGAGTAAATTCACACAAACAGCTGTCCATCATAAAGCGATACATTAAAATTCTGCTTTCTATTTGGTTTATTGACTTTGCACAGGAAGACATAACAAGATAAGGAACATTTAGTGTCTCTAAAAACGACACACGCCCAGACTCAACACATTTTACATGCTACAAAATCCACTCGTGTTCATTGTAACCTGCCTGTGAAGGCCGTGTTTGGCTCAGATTCACAGCGATTACAGTACAATGGATTCTAATGGTGGCACATTTTTCACAGTGAGGCGGGAAACATTATCCTAAGTAACTTCCTGCAGCGTAATCCACTTCTCTGGTGTCCCTCCTTATGTTCAGTTTGGGATGTTAGAGCTGCAGCTCATACTTAAAAGATTTGGGGGAAGTATAACCAACCTGTCAGCCTTACACTTTCCCCACAGCTACAGATGGGGCTCTGAATAACTCAGATTTCTGACAAAACAGTCAAAGACTACTCATATCTCCACTGACTCCACTGATTAAACATGCAGTGACACTGCGCCTGCTGCTTTTTTTCTAATCTATAAAAGATTTTTGAAAAATTATTTCCTCTGGACTAAAGAAGAAATTTTAAGACTATTTAAAGAAACATTACATAGAAATCTGTAGTGTTGTGATTCCTCCAGTTTCAGAGTTAGATCCCACTGTGGTAAATATGGACAGCTGTACACATGTATTTATTCTGATTACTTATGATCAAAAACTAGCAAGTCGACAACTTTGCTAACAGCCAAACATCAAGCAAGGCCAACAACACAAGACATAGCAGCCAGCTAATATTACTTACTAGTCCAACAGCAGTCAGCCCAGCTCGGCGTCTGTCTTTCAGCCTTTTATTTCACCAAGCTCTCACCAACCACTAAAAGTCAGTCCCACATTTACTCTTGTCCAGCGGCTTCTTGCTCGCTCACTCTCTCCTTTTCTCTTCTTAGCTTCCTCCGTCAACGTCCTCTTCGGTCTCTTCTCCTCTGTCATTATGTCCATAGAGGCTACTGAGCCCATTTACATTGCCCGCTTGCTCCCTGGCAGGACTGTAAACCTCTTCTTCTTCCTAGTGGTCCAAAACTCCCGTGGTACAAACACTAACACTCCCCCGGTGCTCTGAGCTCACAGTCTGGGCAGCCCAGCTAACAAACTGAGCTAACATTAGCTAACAGCAGCTACAGTTGACAGCAGTTTACTTCACTGTCCATCAGGAAACTCTGTAAATCACAGAGACTTGAGGCGGCGCAGCCGGAGGACATCAGAGGGAAAACTAGAAAACATTTTCTCCATAAAATATGATCCAGTTTCACCAAAATCAGTCAAATAGTTGGTGGTGTGATGACTAAATTAGTATCTAGTTTCTCCAAACTTATCCGTCCTTCAAGGGTAGGATGGGAAGCATGTTTTCATTTCAAAAGAATGCCAAGCCAGCCAGTAAAATAGTGCAGTGTAAGTGGAAAGTTATCATTGTACATTCAATGATTATCATTATTAAAGGTACGCGTAGTGGCAAAAGCAATCTGGCAAAGTGTTTTTCCTTTAACACTTATTCCAATGTTCCTATTATTACTACCACATGGAGAGTTTGTGTGTAGTGTGTCAGACTCACAGCCTACTTTCCAAAAATGATCCCAGGGTTTCCACTGTTACTCAGACTTTATTACAAAATAATAGTTTGATAACACGATGCAGTCCATTCAGTGCCATGAAACTTTAACTCAAATTACAAATTACATAAATGTACATAAACTTAAATGCGGCTCTTACAGCACGTCTAATTTAAAAATACCTAAATAGAGGAATGAACTCAGCTCCAAAAAATAGATGTGTTGATAAAAGTGTGTGTGTGTTTGTACTGGTGTCGCGCCCATGTCGTAATGACTCTCTTTTCAAAGCTAATCACAGCTGTTAGTCAGAGACATAAATCCTCTGTGTGTGTGTGTGTGTGTGTGTGTGTGTGTGGGCACAGTGTGTGTTTTATAAATCAGAGATAAGAAGCTCAGATATGGTTGATTTGGCTGAGCTGCAGTCATGTCCTGTTGACACGCACTTCCTCTAAGCTCTAACCTCACACATTGATTGACAGGAGTGTATTGCTTGCATATAGTTGTGAGTGTTTTTAATCTCCAGTATGATGGTGTGTTAACAGGCCTGTTACATGTTTAAGGAAACATTGTGTAACTTTTCTCTCACAAACTAACAGATTTTAAATCATGTTGATGTTACTCTCTGTGATTTACAGTTTCCTGATGGACAGTGAAGTAAACTGCTGCCAACTGTAGCTGCTGTTAGCTAATGTTAGCTCAGTCTGTTAGCTGGGCTGCCTGGAGTGTGTGCTCAGAGCACCGCAGAGTGTTAGTGTTTGTACTGATACTCCCTAAGTCTTGTGCTTGTTCGACATAGTCCACCAGTTCAGGCCTTGAGATTAAATTTACAAAATCTGTGAGAAGAATAACATTTATATGAAATCCTTCATCCCCTACTGAAACAAACACCTCCATTATTTGGTTCATGGTGCCTCAGATAATATATAACACGTCAGTCTAATAATGTTAATCGTGTGTAGCTTCATGCAGGTCAGACACAATATAGATCACATCTGCTGTGGGTGTCTGTGTGTGTGCACTCTCTGAAGTGGGTCATTCTGGGCAGTATGGGGTTAATCTGTCCATGGTGGTTAATCTCTAACCGCAGTCAAATACCATGGCCTTGAGACACACACACACACACACACACACACACCACACAACCACACACGTGTATACACACACCTCATAGTACAGCCTTAAGTCAATGAGTTATGAGCCTTAGAATGGGACTTGGGATCAGCTGCAAGAACAAAACACACACACACACACACACACACACACACACACACACACACACACACACACATCCAGCTGTTCATATGGGGCTAGGTGTTGGCTTCTTCTAATTAGGTGATGTCTCAGCAGACCTCCAGGCAGGTCCAGTGAATCCTCCCAGTATCCCCAGTGACAAAGCACTATGTGGGGGTGGAGGGGAGGGTGGCAGGGGGGTCTGTCACCTCCCTTCTGTTGCCTCTATTAAGACTCAGTAACCAGAGAGCTCTGAGCTGTTTACTCTTTTCCCACTCTTGTTGGGTTTTGTGTCTCACTGGTTGACTGTTGGTGAACACAGATGAGCAATTCGACAACTCTTTTTGGCATCGTATCATTAAAGCAGAAATCAGAAGACATGCAGGGCTGATTCGATCGAATCTCTGATGAATTGTTTGTTCGATAAAATGAAATAGTGAAACATGCCAGTCTTCAACTATATTTATTTTACGTTGAAATTATTATTATTATTATTATTATTATTATTATTATTATTATTATTATTAGTAGTACTATAGAAACTGAGATGGACGTGTACAGTGACAGGACCAAATAAGGGTACATTCAAGTACGATCAGGCAGTGTCTATTTGTGCTGAACGTAACCGCTGTGAAACAATCAGGTATTAACTTTTTATTTGACCATTAATCATCTTTATCAGTGCCGGCGCTCCCTCTCTCTCATTCATTGTCCAAGTCTCTCGACCACTGTCCGCTCTCTCACTCAAACCACTGGACACAAACTAAATTAAATTTAAAATCACTATTTTGCAGCAGATATTGCGAGTCAGACTCAGATTTAGAAGCCGGTTCATGAAATAAACAAAGCCAGGACACAACAGGTAGATTATCAGGGTGTAGTCCATGAATCCACCTGGATAGTCTCAGTTTCAGAGACATTTCAGGCTGAGTTTTGAGGGTTTAAATGATTTGAATGGCGACCACAGCATGATGTCAGGCTGCGTTACTTCTCTGCCGCAGCTAACAAAGAAATAAACTGTTAAAAAAGGCATTGGCCTTTTGGTTGGTCTGATTACAAATACAGGCTCCAAATGGCGAGCAATACAAGCATCCTCTTTTATCATGTCAAAATGAACTATGCACGAGAATGAAGGAGAATGTACTCCGGCTGTGACACAAGTCGCTTTTGTTGGTGTAAATAGAAAATAAATTGCAGTGCAGATGTCAGTTAGTGTGTCAGTCGAGCCAAGACTAGTTTATGTCTGATCACACAGGGTCTGAGCGTTAAGATCTGTGAAACTCAGATTGTATTGTTGTGTCGTAACTTAAGCACAACTCCTCTCGCTCTCTTTCCCCTCTCACTTTACCCCTCCTTGGTTACCGTGGGAACTGCAGAACAAAGCCCTGAGCCTACATGGGATGTTTTGAACTCCATATCCTCTGGCCTACTTCACACACACACACACACACACACACACACACACACACCCTGGCCAAGTGGATTGTAATATTCAGTGTGTGTGCTGACCCCGGTCAAACTCAGCATTGGTGTTTTATTGCCCCAAACTAACTGCCGGCCATTGTCGGGAATGACTGCTGTTTTGTGTGTGTGTGTGTTGGAGGTTATTAGAGAGGAGTGTTCGCTTTTGATTTCTGTCTAACTTAACTTAGTGCATGTGACTGTGAGTGTACGTGGTCATCCTCAGCCATTCTGACTGGTAGAGGGGAAGAAATGTGGGCTCAGAGACAGAGCGCTGTGTCAATAGAAGAACAAACACAAAGAGAAGAAAGGAAAGAAGAGGAGTTACTATGGAGGAAGGAATGAGCCTTCACTTGTCTCCTTGTTTTGTCAGGCAGTCTCAGACTCCACCCACTGAAAACAAACTTTAAGGAATAAATGACTTTTCAGAGCTACTGATCAGATTTCACTTAAATTAGATGGGACGTTAGGTCATGACCAAAGGAATAAAGGCCTTTGTTGTGGAATGCATATGTTCATTTGTAAAAGGAGTCACATTATTCCTCATAACTCCCAATCTGTGAGGCAGAGAAGCATTTTTTGTTGATTTATAATGTTGTCCTTGATCCTTATGATCATTTGTTCCTTTAATGTTTCATGTGTTTTCCTGTAAACAGCCATCAGTGTCTTACTGGTCTGGTCATAACCTGTTAGTACCAAAAACTGCAGTTCAGGCGGCAGCCTCTGTGGCTGTGAAGTGAAGCCAATGCAGAAGTACCAAAAAACTGCAGTTCCTCACACGTCCACTTGAGGCTGGCTCCAGAAGTGAGTCAGTCTCCATAAGTCCCCATGTTAAAATGTCCAACTTCACAGCAGAAATAAACATGTTTACAGCCTGGTACAAAAAACAGTTTGCTGATTTTTAGATTAGTCTGGAGTGGCAGGACTGCCAAGATGGCGGTGGACAGAGCCACCATACTGTGCTTCAAAACGGCTCTTCAGAAACCTGTGGGTGATGTCACGTATACAGCATCCATTCTTTATACTGTCATTGGTCGTAACAGAACAGTCGGGAGAACAGCCGATATTAAATGTCAAAGACGGGGATCTTGCAAAATGTAATAACAAAGTGGCACTTCAGTGTAATGTAGTGTAACCAGATTTAAACAGCCACAAGTCTGACCCACATGCAGTAAAATCAGTATTGTTTTCCACTCGGTGTCATCACCATGGATAAAGATTGAGGTTTCAACTGCTAATACTTTTCTGTTTTTAACTAGGTATTGGTATCAATAAGATTTTATTAATACCAGTGCCATTATTGATTCTGTTTATCGCTCTGATTCTCTCATTGATTCCTGGGTGGAAAAAGGCCTCAGAGCTAGCTGTAGCAGCACTCTGTCTGTCATCATCTGCAATGAATGAAATGAGAGAAAAAGTATTTGTACAGAACTCATTTTGTCATTTTCATTTGTGTTTTCTGCCTGTGTGGTGCTACAACAGGATATTTAGTCCTGTGTAACATGCTGCTTGGTTGGGACGCACTCGTGCATAGAGTATCAAACACATGACATTCCTGGAGTTTAAGACGTGTGGTGTAGAACGTTGTTTCAGCATAGTGGTGGTGTTTTCCCTCTGACTTGAAATGATCATCTTACAGACATTCATCAGCACTGTCGTCATCTTTCTTCATGAAATGTGGCCACGCTTTCTTCCTCACAGCTATGACTCCTGGCTGCAAGTTTCCAGCAGCGTCTATACATGTTTGATGTCGTCACGATTCAGATTAATCACAGTTGGGAGCCGGTTCTCAACTTTTTGATTCCCATCCCTGTTTTTAACACTGTATTGTGTAACCTTTGCAGACGTATGTGCTTTTTTTTTAATGTGTTATTATCTTAACATTTCTAAAGTTGGCCTCTGGAGCTTACTGAGATATTTTATGTGCTATTTAGCTGCATAAATAGGAGAGGAGAGTGTTTTGATTTATATTTTTAAACTGGTGAAACTGGTGAGAAAGTTGTGAAACAGAGAGCGTCGTGCCTCAGTCAGATCTGCTGACCCGCCACAATTTTATTGATCTTGGATTAGAAATGTGAGCCCAGTGTGTTAGTGGGCCATGGATTTAGGCCTTCTCTCTATATATATATATGTGTGTGTGTGTGTGTGTTTGTGTGTGTGTGTCTAAATGGGTCATGTAGCCCAGCTTTATTGATCCCTGATCAGTTTTAAGTGTTAGATCCTGCTGGTGATGCTGCTGCAGGAGAATATCAATAGATCTGAGCCATCACTGTACTCACACACATTTGAGTACACTGACATAGTGCCTGCACAAAAACTAAAATATATACCACAGTTATATATGACTTAGGTGCTGTTAGCCAGAGAGCAGAGTGTAAGTCTACCTGTCTCATCCATAATAAACAACAAACTAGTTAGTGCTGACCTTTGTCGTGGCATAAGGTCCTCTCAATGTCCTGGTTAGTAGCTCGAACTAGATAGACAGGGGTCCTGGTTTGCAGGTCCTGCTGTGTCTCTGTTTCATCAATAGAAAGGTGCACTCTCTTCTTTTCTCTTCACAGCTTCCTCCGTCAATGTCCTCTTCAGTCTCTTCTCCTCTGCCATTATGTCCATAGAGGCTGCTGAGCCCGGTTACATTGCCCACTCACCCAGCTCCAGTTCTGGCACAACCTGGCTCTGCTCCCCGTCAGCATTCCTCTGTGCCCCAGGCCTGATAACGTCCTCTTCTTCTTTGTAGTCCAAAACACCTGTGGTACAAACACTAACACTCCCCCGGTGCTCTGAGCTCACAATCTGGGCAGCCCAGCTAACAAACTGAGCTAACATTAGCTAACAGCAGATACAGTTGGCAGCAGTTTACTTCACTGTCCATCAGGAAACTCTGTAAATCACAGAGAGTTGAGGCGGAGCAGCCGAAGGACATCAGAGGGAAAAGCAGAAAACATTTTCTCCATAAAATATGATCCAGTTTCACCAAAATCAGTCAAATAGTTGGTGGTGTGTGACTTAGTGCCGTAAAGCGTTACGTACTTCTCCCGACCCGGAGCCCAAAGTTACATAGTGTGAGAACAGACGTACGAATGACAGAGACACCATTCACCTGATTACAAGTCAGTGTAGCATCAACAGGATTTAACATTGATATTTTATGGTGGAAATGTTACTCATAGTTGGCTAAATTTAGATATATAGTTTATATTTACATATATAGTAATATTGTGCTGCCCAGTGTTTTTAAATTGTGGCCACAGCTACTTTCATACATCAGATATGGGGGAGAGCAAGCGTTGATTAGGGAGCTGAGGGTGACATCATGTTACACCAAAGATGATCCTCTGGGAACACACACTCTCCATCTCCTCTGTGTTTTTGTCCTTTACGAGCTCTCACTCTCTCTACCATTATTAAGTGCAGAATAATTTCCTGTGTGTCCAGCAGCCCTGTGGCCTGAGTGCTAAGTTGTTCCCAGGGGAGCCATCTTTGTGTTCCACGCTGCCTTCATGCTGACAAAGTTGTAACATCACACCAACAGTATCAGTCAATCGTAGTGATGGAAAAACCAAAAAAACATGTCATGCAAATGTTCAACTCATTTATATATTATATATTTAGTTCATTAGTGGTCGTTGACCTCCTGTGAGATGTGTCTGAATGGAACAAACAAAACCTTGTTGGCAAAGCTTCCAGACTGTCGGTGTGTTACAGCCGAATTCCCGCTGTGCCTTAAAGACATCTGGTAGCCAGCTCACATGTTTTATTCACGCTGTACAGTGTGTGTGTGTGTGTGTGTGTGTGTGTGTGTGTGTGTGAGATAGAGACTGGTCGGGTCTCTCATTACCTGCTGGTGTATAGGCCAGTGTAACAGTATCTGCAGGTATTGCACTACCTCCTACACCGACTACCTCAAAGCTGTCTGTGCAGCTCGGTTGTACCCGTGGTGTAAGTTGATAGTGCGATTATTTGCCTGGTTAGCAGATGACACTCTAAACCAGAGCTCTATATCTGATGAAGTTGTGACAGTCACCAAATATAATATTCTTTTATTTGGAGGAGGCGACAAACATGCTCAAATAACAAATTAATTTTTCGGTAGTCTCACATAGAAGCTGGTTCATTTACAAATATTTCATTAAGAAGTCCACACATTCACAATGCGGTGAAAATACAAAGTTATTTCAATTATTTTAGTGGGTTTAGTGCATTTTGGTTGTGGCGGTGCAAGCCAAAGAGGTGTCCAAAAAGACGGAGAAGAGCCAGATCAAACTTTTGGAAAAATGCAGCCAGACATCACACTACAGCCACCAATCAGATAATCAGACAAGTCAGCAGTCAGCCTGAAATGTCTCTGAAACTGAGACTATCCCGCTGGATTCATGGACTAAACTCTGATACTGATACCTGTGTGTTAAAATGGTGACATGAAGACGTTTATTTGGTTTGTGTCTGATTGTTTGAGAGAGAGAGAGAGAGAGAGAGCATTAGTCAAGAGACATAGACAGCAGCACATCCATGTCTCTAGGAAGGGATAACGCAGATGGCCACGCCTTGTCCAGCTTGACCAATCAGGAGCATGCAACCACACACCTAGCTTTGCATACACAATCAAACACGAGCCAAACGCTCTCCAAGAGGTTGAGCTTGATTTCTTTCTTTTGAAATTCACAATATTTTGTCCAGACTTCCTCCATAATGCAACTGTTAGTTTACCTTTCCCATTTTCGTTTAATGTTGGTGCTACATGTTTTTTTTATCTCTTTGAAGTGACCAAATATAGAAGATGTGTTTCATATTTTCTATGGAAACATTACCAGCTCGCATGCCAATTTTGATCTCTTTCTGTATTGTGTGCAGGTGTGTGCTGTGTTTTTCTAGCCAGCCCTTCCCTGCTGACAGTCACTTCCCTCATCCCAAAACACACACACACACACACACACACACACACACACACACACACACCCTCCCATTAGTACATTTCCCTTCTCCTTAGCCAGAGGTTATCAGCATGTCTCCTCCTGTGTGTCCTTTCTCTAAACCTAATGTCTTCCTATGTGACCTTATTCCCCCGTCATGTTTCCTCATCTCAAAACAAATTTGCTTTGGCAGACAAATTATGATGAAGACGTTGCACCTCTGCCTCTCTTGGCGCTCTGTGATTGATTCACTGAATTTAATAAAAAAAATAGTGTGGTTTTTTATTTGTCTCGTGTTTTCTTGGCCTGTCTGGTTGGCCGGGTGTGTTTTGGGAGACAGGAGAGGATATTCTGGAATGGAAAGCATTCCCTCCTGGTGGGCTGTTTCTTTCCTGACTCAGACACACACCAACACACACTCTTTGTCGAAAGCAGGGTGTTTCCTGTTGGCTGCTCGCCTATGCACACATGCAAACATGTAGGCAACAAGTCTGGGTCAGTAGGTGGCTGGACTTTGATTCATTTCTACCGAATGTGTTTTCATCATATTTTTTGTGTTTGACGCAGCAGCTCTGCCTCCACAACAGAGTAAACAAGCTGCTGTTAGCGCTGCAGCTACTAGTTAAAATGCTCAACATATTTCTGTCGTCCTCTCTGCTCATTATTATGCTGGTGCTGATTTGATGCTGTACTTTACAGAAGTCACTTGTCAGGCAATAAGTGGGTAAAGTCCTGTGAGATGTTGTTTGAGTTTCTGTATGTGGAGTTATAGTTTATTTTATGTTTTCTAGTCTGCAGAGACCAAAAACCTTCCTGTGTACTACAGTGATGATCTGCCTGCTGACACTTACATAGACTAATGTCAAAGAATGCAATTTAGTGTTGTATATGATTGTTTTGAGCCCAACACAAGTGTGACTTATATGTTCAGCTGATTTGAGCGTAAACAAACAATAAATATGCAAAATAAGCTCACAAAAGGAAAATATGATTGTAGACCTTGAGATTTTAAAATTTACTGAATTGACAGTGTCTTAACTCTCTAAAACCATCTTAGTTAGTCTTTCCACTGTTCCAACATTCAACAACTCTGGTTCAGTCAAAATAAAACCTTAATCAACAGAGTTAGATGTGAAAAAAATGTTCTGGCTCTACCTTTGTTTTTCCTCTCACTCATTTTTAGCTCAGCGTCGCTGCTCATTCTTTGACAGCAGACCATTAAATTGGCGAGATAAAATGACAGAAATTGCTTTCATCCCAAAATACAACTGTAATACAGAGACGCCAAAGATATGATGGAGGGCATTTAGAAACTCAGAGCACGGAAAAATTATAAAATGTTCCGCTCAGTACATATTTTGATGATAACTCCTCATTCGACAGATTTGAGGTAGTCTTATTGAAAATGTTGATGTGTTTAAAAAAACTAACATTGGCTCAAAATCTGTTCATTTTTCAACTTTTTTCATTCTAAAACATTTCATTCTGTTTTATCTCCTACTGATGGATAGTTTCTGGCGCTCCTGCAGTGTTTATCATTATGACCGTAAAATTAGAAATATATTTGCTCTTTATCTCCCTGCCAAACGCCACCCTCCTCTTGTCCCTTACAGGAGACCTTGCAGCAGTTGATAGTCATGCCCCTTCCTAACATCCTCTGCATTGCCAAGGATCCGATATCAGGTAACACACACAACATACACCCTGTTACCAATGAGCTCATTCATCTATTCCACATATTTCAGGAACACACAGCACACATACAATATATTATTAACCTCTTGTTTGTGATAGTGTGTTTTGGCATAATCAGATGCACAGATTAAATGTGTTGATATAACAATAGAGAGTCTGTAGTCATCAGTGAAAGGTCAGCTGTAGCTCAGTGTTCAGTAACAGCGCCCGAGGCGTCTTCAGATCATTCTTCAAACACTACGATCAAAGACGTGCTCATATTCTGCATGCTTCATGTCTGTGTGTGTCGTTTTCTCCAGCGAGGAGCATGGAGGACCTGAAAAGACTTTTGTTGCTGATACTAGGCTGCGCTGTCCAGGTAACACACACATGCTCAAAGTCACACTAACACACACCCAAACACAGAAGCTTATTGTACCACCCAGTCTCAACCAGGAAGTGTTTGTGCCTGTTTAGTTTTGCATGTCTGAGCACAGCCCTTCAGTGCTGCTGTTGATAATGCACAAATGGGGAGTGGATGTGGGCGGGACATTCACGTGAATGGTTTAAAAACAGTACAGTAATAACAGAGTGATGGTTTTGTGCTTGAGGGCAACATAACAGCTGTTTTTATATTGTTATATATGTGCATATTTGGGAGTGTAAACCAGTTTTAAAACCCATTCTTAGGAATTTAATTTATTATTTTAAATTAGCCAGACATGAGTTAAGTTAATTGGGTTACCTGTAATTAAAGAGGAGGAGCTGGTCATGTGGGAGGTGGAGGCGCAGGTGTTTTCTCTGTCTGTGTGTTTGTTCGTTCAGCTCTTTGTTGTCCTTCACCTCCACCTCTCCAGTGGCTCTGAACCCACCTAACTGTCTTCCTTGTCTCCCTTTGCCAAAGGCCATTCTGTTCCTCTCTTCCTCACTCCCTCCTTCCTAGTTTCCCTCCCCTTTCTTTTCACTCTTCCCCTCCTTTTGTCTCCCTCTCCACCTGTACTGGTTCTACTGGTTTACAGGAAAGAGGAAGGCCATGAGGGAGCGATGAATGGAAAAGACAGGAGGGGAAAGGGAGGAGGTGGATAAAACCACATGAAAATGTTGATGCTGTGCAAAATAATCCCCAGCAGTAGCTGCCTTTCACATTGGCCATCAATCTACATTTCCCATAGTCCTGTTCTCCTTGGCAGCAATGTAAAGAAACATTAAATGTGTCTCTCCTCTTTTTTTTTTCTGTGTGTTTGTCAGTGTGAACGTAAAGAGGAGATGATAGAAAAGATCAAGCTGCTGGACATTGAGACCCAAGCTGCCATCGTCTCTCACATCCAGGAGGTCAGTAAAGCACGATACTGGCCAAAAAGTGTTTTCTCAACTTCACTGAAATCCTCCTCATCTGTGGATCAAATGTACTCGCTTTCAATTTTGAACCTTTCCTGGTTGTTCACTGACTCCAGCCAGAAATTATGGAGCAGTGTGCATGCATGGTTCTGTTTTATAACACTCATTTCAGTCCAATAGTGAGCTGTGAGTGGACGTATTAATTATCAACGTATCAATTCTCTTACCTGCTCAGCCCAAGCGGCAACCTCCGTGTATGTGAAGTAGGCCTAAGTGGAACTGTGAAAAACTGCACAAATGAGTCAGTCTCCATAGGCACACATGTTAAAATACCCAATTTCTGGTCTCTATAGCTAATTTTTCCGTTCATGACAACTGAAATGTGGGTGATTTATTTATTTTGCTCTGCTTTGATTGGCTTGTTTGAGCACCCAGGCGTCTTTCGGCCCACCTCAGGTTTAGGGCAGGACTGCCAACATGGCGGCGACCAGAGCCACCACAGCTACTCAGTAACCTGTGGGTGACGTCACACAAACGCTGTTCATTCTTTATACTGTCAGTGGCTCAGCCGTTACACATGACCATCAAATGTCAGAAATGTAATCAGTGATTTCATTTTGAACGTAAAACAGACTTTCCAAAGAGCTTCACATATTGAATAAAATGAAACCAGCACAGATCTTAAAGAGCAACTTAACACCCGGCTTGAGCTCGAACACGGACCTTATAGACAAATTCAAGATAATGTATTCACTGTGCAGAAACTGACAGCATTTCTGCCACTGCAAGTCTGAACTGAACCCCCCTAATCTTTACTACGCTTACTACACTTGGTCCAGACTGCTGACAGTTGAGTGCTGTCATATGTTGGGTGTGTGGTGGGGGTGGGTAAACATCCTGGGGTATGTTATTGATTCTTCTTCTGACTTTTTAGGTGTAGAATTCAGAATATTTATAACAAACACTATGAAATTGGACCTGGATCAATAGATAGTGTTAGGTTACTCTTCTATATCTCTTATCTACTCTTATATCAGCTTGTGTACGCTGTGGCAGCTTATAATTTTCTTCCTGTACACTCACGCGTTGGTTGATTTTCTAGATTTGTTTATACTCACGGGCTTCCACAGTAAGGACTGAGCCTTCGCACATGGGGCGGCTGCTCTACCAACTGAGCTAAACACCGCCATGTTTATACTTACCGTTAAACAGTTACACCGGAACCAGATATCAGGCGCAGTTTAAGTTGTTGTTACATTCACTAACTGTTCCCTGAAGTCTGTTCAGTACAACTTCCGAGAAGTGCCTGACACGGTCATGTGCATTGTTTCATCTCCACGCTGCATAAAACATGTCTAACATCAGCTGACATCAAAGCACAAAAGCAGCAATCAATTTAAAGACTCTTGTCTATTTTATTTATGATTGTGATATTTAATATAGCTCCTGACTATTTTCAGACAGCTTCAGCTCAGCCGTGTCAGGTCAGTCCTTTTCTTCACAGATGGGCTATTATCTGTGGGATGACTGGGGAGAAGTCATCAGTCTAATGATGTTTCCATGCTAGTTAACTTTTCCAGCCCCACAAGCATTGTTCAGACTCTAAATATGTCAAATGAGTCAAGCTCATTTACAGCGGCACATGAGCGTTCCCAAATTGCTATTTTTTTTTTTTAGTTCAGTGAAAATGTTTTATCTAAATTTGAAGCTACTTAAAATAAATAAATATAAACTTAAGTTCTACAATGGACCAAGGTATCACTGCCTTTTGCTGAATGGAATCATTCCATACTTATTTGGTGTTTATAATTTAAATTTCCTGGGAAAAGGAAGCTAACATAGCGATACCAGAGGAAACAAGGCTTCTGCTAACTCCTGTTTTGTGAGAAAAATCACACGAAATCCAAATTTAGAGGGTCACAACCACTGACAGCATAAAGAATGGATGGTGTATGTGATGTCACCAAAAAGTTTCTGAAGCGCCGTTTCAAGCTCAGACGTGGATCTTCAGTGGACCTAAGGTGGGCTGAATGAAGCCTGGTTGCTCAAACAAGCCACCTGGAACGACACCTACCTGTCAATCAAAGCGTCCACACTGTTAATTCTGCATAACTTTAAGCCTGACAGGTGACAGGTGAGTTGTATAAAAATTCACCCTCAGTACACTTGTCATGAACGGGGAAATTAGCTATAGAGACCAAAACTGTTTTTTTTGTACCAGGCTGTAAACATGTTTACTTCTGCTGTGAAGTTGGACATTTTGGGGACTTATGGAGACTGACTCACTTCTGGAGCCAGCCTCAAGTGGACATTTGGTCACAGAGGTTGCCGCTAGGAGGACACGTGGCATCAAGTAAACTTAGAGTTACGAATGTAACTACGGTTCTATGAATTCTGGATGACCGCAAGAGGGCGGTGCTTCAGCACTGGATATCTCCATCTCATATATGTGCAGGTTGAGTTAAAGTCACCTGTGACCATGCGATGACGTAGGGCGCACGCCCCAGTATAAAACCCCCACGTCATCACGCAATCTGTTCCTACAGAATCTTCTCGCCCAGATTCTGAGTGACAGACAGCTCTGGCGGTCATCCAGAATTCATAGAACCGTAGTTACATTTGTAACTCTCGTTCTATTTCATTCTTCCTGACCGCCAGAGGGCGGTGCTTCAGCACTGGATGACTCATACCAGCAAGGTCACGAGGAATGCTTACCGCATTAAGGCATGGAAGCTGTTCACAGGACAGCCGTTGCCACAGCAGGTAGAGCAGCCACATTGACGCGTTAATAGCAAGCAAAGGTACATGAGGATTCCCAGGTCGCTGCAGCACAGATGTCCTGCAGGGAGACCCCTTTCAAGGCTGCCCATGACGTGGACACACTCTGAGTAGAATGGCATCGCACGCTACTAGGTGCAGGTAGGCCCTGCGACCTATAAGCATGTAAAATCACATCGACAATCCACTTAGAAAGCCTCTGTTTCAACAGAGGTGTGTGTGACCCCACTGTCTGGTTGTCCACTGTCTGGGATGTCCTGCCGAAATGGCTGCCACATATACCTTTAAGGTCGATGCATATCTGCCTGCGTCCAGTAATGACTGCAGGAAACCACTAAGCAGTTCTCTGGCACCTCACCCTGTGTCTGGCACCACTGGGAGAAAAGCTTCCACCGATTAGCATAGAGCGACCTAGTGGAGGGAGCCCTGGAACTGAACACCTCATGGATCACTGACTGGTCACAGGATGCCAGGAGTGGGTCCAGGCTCCCAATGGCCAGACCCAAAGCTGAAGGCGATCCGGATTTGGATGCCATACGCGTCCCTCCAGCTGAGAGAGAAGGTCTGGTCTCCTTGGGAGGCGCCATGGCTCCCCTTGGAGTAGGTTCAGAAGCACCGGAAACCATGGCCGCCCTGGCCAGTTGGGGGCCACCAGTAGCAGTCTGTGGCCCTCCTGTTGCACTCTTTCCAGCATCACCCGAATGAGCGGAATTGGAGGAAAGGCATATAGAAGGCGGGCTGGCCAAGCATGAGCCAAGGCATCCTGTCCCAGAGGGCTGGTTCCCGCCATCAAGGAGTACCAAAGGGGACAATGTGTGGATGTTTCTGAGGCAAAAACGTCCACCTCTGCTCTGCCATATCGACTCCAAATCATTTCCACCACCTCTGGGTGGAGTCTTCAGGCGCTCTGTGGCGGCCCTTGGCGGAAGAGAACATCCGCCACACTGTTCTGCACACCTGGGAGGTGCAGGGCCCTGAGGCTCAGGAAGTGGGGAAAAGCCCACGTAAGGAGCTGTTTTACACCTGCAGACCCTGCTTGGACCTGGTGCCATCCTGATGATTTACGTGATATACTGCCGAGGTGCTGTCTGTGCCGCCCCTTCAATACTGGGAGAAAATGTTGCAGTGCGAGATATATTGTTTTGAGCTCGAGCACATTTATTTCGAGCACAAATATGTTCCCACCTGTGCTGTGCGCTCCATCTGCCCTTGATGGTCCTGCGCTGCCAGACTGCACCCCAACCTAACCAAGAGGCATTTGTCTCCACAACCTCTTGGCAGGCAGGGATTACTCCTAGGGGACCCCCCCTGACCAGATACTCCTTTCTCCTCCAAGGTTTCAGGGGTCGATAGCAAGGGCTGGATACCCTGACGTTCCTGCCCCTGTGCCACTTGGGGTCCAAGTGAAGTGTGTTGACCCAGATTTGAAGGGGCCGTAAGGAAAGGAGACCCAGGGGGATCACCATGGATGCTGCCGTCAGCATACCCAGCAGCTCGAGAAAGAAGCCGTATCTCAACATGCCTTTCCGAAGCAACCTATGAGTTGCAAAATATTCTCCACTCTTCTCTGGGAAAGGAAGGCTCTCATCGGCAGAGAGTCGAGAGTCATGCCCAGGTAATCTACATTCTGACTGGGTGTAAGACTGTTCTTGGAGTAATTGACTGTGAGGCCCAGCTGATTCACATGTCCAAGGAGCACAGCAGTGTTGCTGACTGCCTGCTCTGCAGTTGGGGAAACAATTAGCCAATCATCCAGATATGGCAAGACCGTCAAAACCCTGGCCTGTATGGGAGCAAGGACCACTGCCACGCACCTCGTAAATATGCGAGGGGCAAGTGAGAGACCGAACGGCATCACATTGAATTGGTAAGCCTGGCCCTGAAAGGCGAATCTCAGGAACTGCTTGTGGTGTGGAGCAATGGGCACGTGAAAAAAGGCATCTCTGAGATCTATTGACACAAACTAGGCCCCCTGTGCCACTGACTGGAGAACATCTGCCATCAGCAACATTCGCAATGGCAGGACCTTTAAGAACCCGTTCAGCCCCTGCAGGTCTAGGATTGGGCGGAACCCGCCATCCTTCTTCAGGTTTAAAAAATACACTGAATAAAACCCATTGATCCGTGTATGCCACTCGACAGGCTCTATGGCGTCTTTGTCTAAAAGGGATGCCAGCTCCCTGCTGAAGGCGAAGTATTTTGCGGGATCCCTGACCACAGACATTCTGACCCCGCAGAAAGTCGGTGGCCGGTGTTGGAACTGCAGTGTGTATCCCTTGGACAGTGTGGAGATCACCCAAGGGTCTGTGATCTCCCTCTCCCAGTAGCTGATGTGCTGCTGAGAGAAGCACCCGACACCGGCCCTCTGAGCCTCAGGTCTGACCCCCCCGCCCCCTAGAGCCTTTGGGGGGTGACCACTGGGGGCCGGTCCTCTGGGCCCCTGAAAAAACGGCTGGGAGGGAGCCCGCCGGTGCTGATCATAATGCCCTGAATAGTGAGAGGACCTCGGCTGCGCACCTGGGCGAGCAGGTGGATGAGAGTGGCTGGGACCAGACGGCAAAAGACCCCTCTGCCTTGGGGCCTGAACCGGGCCCCAATGCAAACCGCTGCCTGACCTGGTCCACTTGGGCACGCGCTCTAGCGCCTGCAGAGCAGCTGGCCCAAACATGTGACCTGGAACCACTGGAAGAGAATGGAGAGTACGGCGACACCCTTCTGACAGAGAGGACTGCGCCAGCCAGACTTGGCGGCATGCCAGTGTCACTGTCGACATCAATCTTCCAAGCTCCCTAGACATGAATGCAAAAGTCTGAAGGGATGCATCACTGAGGGTCTGGGCAGAGGAGTCTACACCAGATTCCTGCAGGAACTGCGACAGGCCCAGGATAAGGTGGGAAAAGGAATTACCAATACGGCCCGTGCGTGCTGCTATATTATAAGACCTAACAAGGAGATCATCGGTCAGCCGGCACTGAGGACGGGGACATCCGGGCATCCAGTGTGAGAGCCTCATCAGGTGAGACTATCAAAGAGGCAATGATAGGATCGACTGGGGCCATACGATCCAACCCATAGCTGCCTGCCTCCTGCATGGCCGCCAAATTCCTGCCATCACTGGTGTGATGAGACAACAACTTTGGATCTGCCCAGCAGCACTGGAGCTCTTCAATATAGGGTTTTGAAGGAGGGACTGAAAAAGCTGCGGGCTGTGGCGCCTAAAAAAAGCACTCGAAGGAGCTGCTGTGACGGGAGCGTCATCCAGCCCCAGGCGTGCTAAAGCCATCCAGATTGCTGGTTTCAGTGTGGCACGGCCAGCTTCTGATCCACGCAATGAACCATCAGACCCCCAAGACAAGGCATTAGAGGCTCGAGAGACTGAGTCTTTATCCTTGTCCTGTCCTTCCCCCTCATCATCAAACAAACTGCAGGAAGCTGCAGTTGACAGTACGTCAATGTCCCGACAAGGCGAGCCCCTCGTGGTGGAGTCACCACTGGAAGCTGGTCCCCTACTATCAGGCTGCAGATTGAGCAGAAGCTCCTTAATCTGGGCAAACTCAGATGACAGAGTGTCAACTTTGTGAGCCAAAGTGTCCACCTTCCTCACTTTCCCAGGAGGCTCACATGAGGCAGTACTGCATCTGTGTCCGCGTCCCCTAGGTGCCGCTGGGCCTGCGCTCCCGCTAGCAGGGAGCAGCACCGTCCTCCGGTTGGAGGGGGGCCATACAAGAGTTACAGACATGCGAGCTCAACATGTCCTAAAGTGGTACAGTTTCCAGCAAAAAGCACGAAAGAAAAATACAGTCAATACTATGCTGCACAATTATCTCATGAACAGTGTAAGACAGTCACAGCGAAAACACTTTAATTCATCGAGTCAGTGCACCCACCACTGCCGGACAACTTAAAGCAAGATTTCTGACTGTCCAGTCTAATGGCGAGATCACCGCTGTTCGTCCGAAAGAAACAGACCATTTATTTGAAAGAATAAGTGTCTTGCCGCAGTCTCTGGTGGACGAATAACCGAAGCACCAACCCTCAGGTTACGAGACTACTGGCGGCGAGCCAAACTGACCTGCTATCAAATTTTTTCTCAATTGCGAGAAGATAGAAGGAACAGATTGCGTGATGACGTGGGGGTTTTATACTGGGGCGTGTGCCCTACATCATCGCATGGTCACAGGTGACTTTGTTGGTATAATAACTCGACCTGCGCATATACGCAAGATGGAGATATCCAGTGCTGAAGCACCGCCCTCTGGCGGTCAGGAAAAATGAAATAGAACCAGTCTACTTCTACGACACCACAGCCCTTCTTATTAACATAATCTTTTCACATCATGGAGAAAATGACTTTCGACTACAAAAGGATAAATACTGGAGAAAATGGTTGTTAGAACCATCTAGACTGATTGTGACGTAATACCCCAGACTCATTTGTTCTTTGTCTGTTTTATGTGTGCGTTGTCTGTTGCAGGTGACTCATAACCAGCTGAATGTTCTCGACCTGTCCTGGCTGGAGGAGGGATCTGAGCTCACACATGAAGAACTGGAACCTCTGTCCCGCAACATGGCTGTGTCGCTACAGCAACTAATTGACCAGAGAGACAAAGCCAGTGAGGTACTCATGACTCATGCACAACAACCACCACCGCCAAGCTGATAGTGACATTTAAATGAAACATTTACAGTTTGTTTTTCAAAATCAAAGACCAGTCGTTATTGTCTACTTATATGATGAATATTATGCAGTTAATTTAGTTACATGTGTTTGATTATTGTGATTTAAATCCAGTTTGTAGTGTTCAAATGTGTAAGATCAGACAATTGGTCAATATGTAAGATATTAAAACTCTTCCTGTGACTTTATTTTAATGGAAAAAACAAGAGTGAAACGTGAATTAATCAAAAACGCTTTTGCCTTCCAGGTGATTGTAGATCTGACCCAGGAGAGGGACTATCTCTGCAGTCAGCAACCCCAGGAAGGGTGCAGGAATTTGGGCATGAACAGCCCAGAGCGTGGCCACAATTCTGGAGGAGACGTGGGTGTGAATAATGGAGGATCGACTGCAATCGTGTCTGGGCTGACCAAAGAGGAGAAGCAGCATCTGTCTGTAGAGCTCGCTGATACAAAGTCCAAGCTCCGCAGATACAGACAAGAACTGTGAGTCTTTTACAACTTAAACAAAAAAGTCGAATGTGGCTGAAACAGGAGCTCAGACTGTTGCACAGCAGAGTTCAAAAGGTTTCTGTGTGTATTGCTGCTTTAAGGCTCAATTGTGGCGATACAAGCAGCAGATGGAAGTCATTACACATCCAACATAGCTTATTATGCTGTCAAGTTCTGATAGATCTACAATGTAATTACATAGGGCATCCATCTATTTGGAGATACACTCCCACTTTACACACAGTAGCTAGAAGTGGTTCTGCAGAATATACTGTCCAGATTCTTTTAGCTGGACATATTAAAGACTTCCAGTCAGACAAGTCGACTGTATGTGTCTCCAGTCTCATTACTGTTAGCTGTCAAACTCTTAAATTACTATCAACCCATCCTGACATTACCAGGGTGTGGGGCTGATTATACAGTACAACATGATGACGGATTGTAACATTTTTAATTGAACCCAAACTGTTATTTGTGCGTTTGTAGGGAGGAGAAGACAGAGCAGCTGATGGATTCAAAACATGAAGTGGAACGTCTGGATCAGGAGTTACAGAGGCTGAAACAGGAGGTCAGGACATATATCTATATATCTATTTATATGTAGATGTAGATGTGTGTATAGAGGGTACGGTTTGGCTGTCTTCATCTCCAGAACGAGCGAGGTTCAAACTTAGTTTTCATGTAACAACATAATTTAAGTTTTTGTTTGAGTCACTGCTGAATCACTCTTAGTGTGATCATCACCAAACAAACTGCTGGCTGCTGTTTGTTTGTTTGCACTGCCTTGACATGTGACCTGACTTTAGCACAGTAAGTTACACTATGCAGCTGTCATCAGCTTATTTTTTTATTTTATTGGTTAGAGACATGCGGTACCAGTCAAAAGTTTGGACACACCTTCTCAGGAAACTATGGAACAACACATATGGGACTATGTGGTAAATAAAAAAGTGTTAAACAAAGAATGAAATGTTTATTTTACATTCTTTAAAGTAGCCTCCCTTTGCTCTGATGGCAGCTTTGCACACTCTTGATTCTCAGTCAGCTTCTTGATCATCAAATTATTTCTTAGAAAGGCACACCAGGTTTGTTTAACACTCTTTTGCATACCACATAATTCCATATATGTTCTATCATAGTTTTTTATGTCTTCAGAATTCATCTACAATGTAGAACATTACAAAAATAAAGAAGTAAAAACGCTGAATGAGAAGGCGTGTCCAGACTTTTGACTGGTACTATACATCAGTCTGTTGTCTAAACTAAAAAGCTGAAATTGTTTTGATTCATTTTTTATTACTTCTTCATTGTCACTCTATGATTTCTCCAGTAATAAAATCCTGAAACTCATTTTGTTCCATTATAGCTTCTAAACTTAATTCAAACTTACATAACTCTGTACAGATGTTTAGGGTTAGAAGTGAGATGTCAGTGTATTACCTGACCTTTCTTTATGCCATTGTCCTGCTACAGAACCAGTCTCTGTCCTGTGAGGCTCGTTCGGTCAGAGTATACCGGGACGAGGTCGACTCTCTGAGGGAAAAAGCATCACGGGTGGACCGTCTGGAGACTGAACTGTCAAGATGTAAAGAGAAACTCAACGACGTTCACTTCTACAAGACCAGAGTGGAGGTACAAACACTGCTTCAGGGTCATAAACTCTAATTTGTCTGGTCTTATTAAAATGCATGAACCTTTCAGCTGACAGAAGAGACACACTATGAAGCCAGAATGACTTAGCAGCTGCCACTGGCAGTCCACTCAGTGACTGTGTGCGTATGTTTGTGTGTTTGTGTGTGTGTGTGTGTGTGTGTGTGGTTATTCAGGAGCTTCGTGACGACAATTTGACTCTGATGGAGACAAAGGTGCTGTTGGAGGAGCAGCTGTCGGCTTCCAGGGGGCGCTGTGATAAACTGCACACACTGGAGAAAGACAACCTGTTACTACGAGCTAAAATACACGACCTGGAGATGGTATTACACTCAATCAAAAGTCAAAATGTTTAGAGAGATTTTAAATGCACATTAACGCACATTTTTTTGGCACAAACATATCACAACATCTAAAATCTGATTATGTTATACACTACCACCCCCATATAATGAACAAAGCAACCATATAATTTATGAATGAGAGCTGCCAGACGTTTGTCAGCACAAAAAAAATCGCCTTAGTTGTAAAATATTTGTATCAAAATGTTGAAAGGACTCACACACGCTGCAAATTTGTTGTGCAGGAGAGGGACAATGAACGTCGAAGGTTGGAGGAGCTGGTGGAGGAGAACATGCTGCTGGAGATCGGACAGAAGCAGAGCATGAACGAGTCAGCTCACCTAGGCTGGGAGCTGGAACAGCTGACCAAGAACCATGACAACACTAACACAGAGAGTGAGACGCTCGCGTTTTTTTCTCTCCATGATATTCAGTTATATCCTCTTCTAACTGTGCGTCCATAAATGCTACATTCATATGTATTGTTATCTGTTGCAGCTCGTAAGTCGTTGGTTCATGAGCTGAACGAGTGCGTCTCCAGCCGGGTGTTGAAGCTCGAGAAGGAGAACCGGGAGCTTCAGACTTCGATAGAGAGACTGAAAGAAGACAACCACCTCCTGCAGGAGCAGCAGCTCCACACACAGGAACTGGACAGGGAGAACCAAAGCCTCAGCAAGAAGGTAAGAGCCCTGAATGTGTTAAAGCCCCTTGTACAGTGTGGTACTTATTTGTATGTTCCTAATAACTGTGGTACCTTTATCTTGTTTGTTAGTTGGAGCGTCTTCAGGGTTTGTTGGATCAGGAGAGACTGACCAATCAGGACATGGAGTCTCTGGGAGAGGACATACTGAAAGAAAAACAGAGTCTGGAGAGAAATGCATACTCTGAGGGCAGAGAGAGACAGACAGGTAGTTAACACGTACACACAGTCAGGTAAGATATTGTTAATGTGCGCTATAAGAGACCATTGATAATGCATTGTTCCATTCATCCCGTCCAATCAGATCTCAGAGTTGGAGAGTGAGAAGCAGCACCTCGCTGACGCAGTGGCGTCCCTTCAGGAGCGCGCTCAGTCAAACAACGAGGCGAGGGTCCGCGAGGTAGAAGTCGAAAACCGCCTGCTGCACCAGAACATCACTGACACCAGCTCCCGATTGGCCAGCTTAGAAACCCAACTCAAACTGGCCAATGAGGAGGCAGAGAGGCTGAGGGAGAGGGCGGGGCGGTGCGAGGAGGTGGAGAGGGAGGCGGCGAGGCTGGAGAGGAGCAGGGACGCTCTGAATAGAGAGGTAATAAAAATCTGAAACTGTTTTATCATCAATTTATTTTTGATGAATTATTTTTTAAAGATCATGATTTCCTCCTCCAGGTCACCTCCTTGCGTGCATGCAGTGAACGGTCTGAGGCTCTAGAGAAGCAGGTGTCTTCCCTGGAGCAGGAGGTGCACAGGCTGAAGCGGGAGGCAGAGGAGGCCCAGCGTGAGCTGCAGAGACTGGGGAGGCACGAGGCGGAGAGCACCCTGCTATCGAAGGAAAACCTGGAACTGCGATGCTCCCTGGAAAACCTGCGCTCCTCAACCGCCCGCCTGGCCACCCTACAGGAGGAGCATAAAGAGGCCCAGAGAGAGACACAGGAGCTGCACAGGAGGCTGGAGGAAGCCAGAGACGAGGTGCAAGGAGAGAGGAAGAGGGTAGAGAGGCTCGAGCTGAATGTGGCAGCTCTGAACCAGGAGAAGCACAGCTTAGAGGAGGTAATACAGAGGAGCAAAGAGGAGAAGGATAAGATCGAGGGTGAGAGGCGGGAGACGCACAACAGAGAAGAAGAGCTGAAAAGGGAAGTGGAAGTACTGAAGGAGGAGCAGAGAAGAAAGGAGGAAATTGACAAGGAGAGGAGGAAGCTGCAGTTGGACTTGGAGCAGTCGGAGAAAGGCAGGAAGCACTTGGAGAAAGAGAGCTGGAGGATCAGAACACTGCTGGAGGGTAAAGAGACGGAGCTGGAGGAGAAAACCAGGCGACTGGTGACGGTGGAGAAAGAGGGTACGGCTTTGAGTAAGGAGGTCAATAGGCTGAAGGAGGTGGCGGTCAAAGCCAAGGAGGTGGAGAGGGAGAACAAAGAGCTGCAGAAACAGGCAACTATTGACAAGAGGACTCTGGCTACTCTGAGAGAGGTGAGAGGAAAAAACTTGAAGACACACAAAGTCTATTTGTATGGAAATGTGTATGTGGAGTTGTCATCGTCGTGTGTTTGCAGGAGCTGGTGTCAGAGAAGCTGAGTGTTCAGCAGCAGAGTGTTGAGTTGGAGAGGCTTAACGAAGAACTGGAGAAGATTGGACTGAACAGAGAAAAACTGCTGCAGCAAGAGCACACGCTGGAGGACAGGTAGCTTCCAGGCCTAGTGATCAGAATTATATGATTTCATGTGAAATGAATGACAGGTGTGTAATTAATTCATTTTTACATTGTGCATTGTACATCAGCAGGTACAGGCTGCTGGAGTCTCGGCTGGAGGAAACTGTCCAACAGACGATGAAGATTAAAGAGGAGAAAATCTCGAGTCTAGAGAGGAAAGTAGAAGAGAGCAGCGCACTCAACGCTACGCTACGTGCTGAACTAGCTACCGTAAGGACATACCTAAAAAGTCTTTTAAACACAGTATATATACAATACACAACAATCACTGTGGGTAAAATGTATAAATTATCAGGGTGGCTGTAGGTTCTTTTAAAGCAACATTGCGTTTAAATCAGTATTTGTTGTGATTTGTCTCCTCCAGTTTCAGAGTGTAATCTCACTGTGGTAAATATGGACAGCTGTACACGTGTATTTGTTATGATTACATTACTTATGATCAAAAACTAGCGAGTCGACAACTTTGCTAACAGCCAAACATCAAGCAAGGTCAACAGCACGAGACATAGCAGCCAGCTAATATTACTTACTAGTCCAACAGCAGTCAGCCCAGCTCGGCGTCTGTCTTTCAGCCTTTTATTTCACCAAGCTCTCACCAACCACTAAAAGTCAGTCCCAGATTTACTCTTGTCCGGTGGCTTCTTCCTTGCTCACTCTCTCCTTTTCTCTTCTTAGCTTCCTCCATCAACGTCCTCTTCAGTCTCTTCTGTCATTATGTCTATAGTTTTGTCCATATCCTCCCCATCACCATTCCCCCACACCCCAGCCCTGTAAACCTCCTCTTCTTCCCGGTGGTCCAAAACTCCTGTGGTACAAACGCTAACACTCCCCCGGTGCTCTGAGTTCACAGTCCGGGCTAACAAACTGAGCTAACATTAGCTAACAGCAGCTACAGTTGGCAGCAGTTTACATCAACATGATTTAACATCTGTTAGTTTATGAGAGAAAAGTTACAAAATGTTGCTTTAATTTAAACTAGTGATTCTGCACTGTGTAGCCTCCGCACATTCTCTATCCGGAAAATAAATACAAGGTACAATATTTAATCTGCAATATAACATCCGACAGCCGATTATTTATTGAAACATCATGTATGAACTATAAAACAGAGAACCTAAATAATGATTTAGCTGAAATGACTTTCAGCATAGAAATTTGCATTCTACTTTGATAAAGCATCATTCTGCCTTATGATTTTGAGCTGACAATATGTATTTACTCAGTTTATTTTCATTGCAAACTTGGCCTTAAACACTGGCATTATAACATCTTTTAACTTGCTGATACCTGTAGACACCCTGAATAATGTGGTCCTTTGTGCTGTATTGCAATATTTGCCTCAGGAGTGAAAAGTCATCACTCCCACTAATCCATTTCAGTCCTTCGCTCACAGAGTGAGTCCACATGAAAGGAATGTGGCATCAACAGCTCATAAAGCATAATCATCGTGTTTTATTGACAATAAATGTTCTACATTTAATCGCTGTATGATTAAACTATGTATGTCCAGGAGGATGAAAAAAACTTTTTCTCAGAAACTAGCTCACAAAATAAAACACTGTAATGAGACACACTCAGCACCTGAAATAAAAATCTGTGTTGACAGTGAACTGTTATTTTAAATTTACCTGTGTTTTATGATTCGATATGTGGGTGGTTCAGAGCCTCGACTCTCCTGTTTATGTCTATAACTGATATGATATGATATATAACTATCAATATCAAGGCTGTCCTACAGAGCACATTGGCCTAATCAAAGCTATTTTACCATTTTAGATCGAAACCAACATAATCCAGGATAATGGTCATCTGACACTGACATCAGTCTGACTCAGTTCAGAGAGATCACAGAACTCGTCGTCTATCCTTGAATCAAAACTCAAAACATTATTTATCCTCCTCCTATCTAAACCTCTTTTCATTGGTCAGCAAGGGTCTAAATACTGACCAAAGACGGTAGAGAATATGCACATTGCTTTTAGCGAAAACGTGCTTCTATGGAAAGGGACAATTTACAGTGCAACAAGGACATGTTAGTGCAGCAATAAGTACTGTGACAAGTTAGATTTCATGTCCAGAGAGGAGGTACTCTCTGAAGAGCTGGGTCTTCAGTTATTTTAAGGTAGAGAGGGACGCCCCTGATCTGGTAGGAACTGGTCAGGAGGTAACATATAGAACCAGACACTTTATAGGCAAACATTAGCAATTAGAATTTAACACGGGCGGCCACAGATACCCAGTGTAGGCTGGGAGGCCCGTCAGAACAGCGTTACAGTAATCGTGTAGTGAGATGACCACAGCCCGTATCAGGAGTTGGGTAGCATGTTGAGTCAAACACAATTTCATCCTGGTTATTCCAACAGTGTATTTGGCTCTCACAATTATACTTAGGTGTTGTATCGTCGTGTTGAAGTATCTTTCTGTTCTGCTGTAGGTGCGTCAGACACTGTCTGCACTGCGTCAACAACAGGAAGAGGAAGAAAACCACAACTCCCAGCAGCGCTCAAGAAGTGACCAGGGTCAAGGGTCAGCCACTGCCGAACTGCTACGAATCAAAGATCATCTTATTGATGTAGAAAAGAATGTAAGACCTCACAGTACATCTCAGATTGAATATTCTCTTACATGTTTGTTTTCCTGCAGTTCATTCATTCATAACTCACCTTTATGAACTGTTCTCTGCAGAACGCCTCCCTGCAGACAGAGAGCAGTCTGTTGAAGGAGCAGCTGAAACAGCTGGAGAACCAGAACGCTTCTCTAAACAGCCAGATGGTGGCACAGCAGCGACACACCTCCACCCTGCAGGAGCAGAACTCAGCTTTACACACACAGACCGCAAAACTACAGGTACACACCAAACCCTGCAGTCACATGACATCTTTGAAAACATCATTTACACTATATTGATGGATCCCGCTGTGTCGTAGGTGGAGAACTCCACCCTCTCCTCCCAGAGCGCATCTCTCATGGCCCAGAATGCAGTGCTCCAGGGTCAAGTCACCGCCTTGGAGACGGAGACGGAGTCATGGCAGCGGCAGCGCGAGGAGGCGTGGCGGGGCAGGGAAAGCGTGCTCAGCGACCACGAGCGCCTGCTGAGCGTTCACGAGAGGCAAGCCCACGAGTACGAGCAGCTGATCAGTCAGCACACTGCACTGAAAGGCAAACAGAGGGCGCTAGAGGGCGAATACAAGACACTGCAGAGCAAGTAAGTGAATAACATCCAAACCTTACAGTGTAGAGTTCTCTAAATAACCCTGTGACATAAACACATGACCAGAAAATCCTGAGTAGAGCATAAGCTCCTAAAGGTCTTTTGTTCTAAAGGTTGTTATTTATAGACAGTGTTTGACTGTCCTCTGTTAAACGGTGATTAGAACATCAAATCGGCATGTAGAGGATATGGTGAGAATCAGGCGCTGCAGCGAATCGCCGCAGGGTTGTCCGACGATGTGTGGGGCTGGGGAGGTTAGTTGGTTAGGTTTAGCTAGCTTAGCATGAGGATCTTGTCCAAACCAGGGATGTCTCAGTCAAGTTTTTTTTGACCTGCATCACGATCCGAGTCCTTCTAAAAGTCCAGTGTGTCAGAGTTAGGGGGCTTTATTTACTGTTAATGATAAAACAAAGGTAGAATTCATTGTAGATATTGACTTTATTGATGATGCTATATGTCAACATCAGTCAACTCTTAACTTGTTCACTCCCACTTGACCCCACAATGAAAACAGAGCTGTTCAGTTTGATGATCTCCTCAACTGAAACTGATATTCAACAAGAGACCAACATCCAGACGCTGCCAACCTGACTCATGTTCCATCACGTTTCCATCACCATCATTTTTGTATGTTGGGGAAACCTTTCCCACACTACATGCTGTCAAAGGTTTATGTAAACAGTGGAAACAAACACTCCTCTGTATGTCTATCTGTCTGTCTGTCTGTCTGTCTGTCTGCAGGTATTGTATTTTGGTGCAGCAGAAGGAGAAATGGGAGGAGCAGGAGGGCCGTGGTCGGAAAGAAAAGGAGGAACTAAACCAGCAGATCCAGAAGAATCGGCTGCTACAGCAAGAGAATCTGCAGCTCAAAACAGAAGTGGACAGGTGCTGTGTTTTTATATGAAGTAGTTTGTTTTTGTTGTATTTTATTTCAAAGGAAAGAAAAAACAAAACAAAACATAAAAATTGTCTGTCAAGTAGTCTTACATCTTATTGAGGAGAGATCTTACGTTCCCATGATAACAGACGGTACTCATGGTCTGAACTGTCTGTTCTGCTCCTGGCACTTTAATCCAGCTCTGCATCCCGTCTCCTTCTCCTCAGTTGAGCAGGGATCTCCAGTCCAGTTCCACAGACAGTATGCTAACGCTGCCTAGCACCCACATGGTGTCATGGCACCTATAAATGAGCTGTAATATTGCCCGAATAGATTTTAGGGAAGGAAAAAAGATAGTTGGTAATTAGGCCAAGTCTTGACAAGAATTTCTGATAGTTTGGTCCCCTCTGACACAAGGATATCTCGTAGAAAGTCAAATATTTTATGCAGTCTGTTCCTGGTGTGACCACTTGTTAGAGCACGTATGGCAGAAGAGTATTAGTTCAGTATCAGTCTCCACACCAGCTTCTTGTGGTACTGAAATGGTTCAGATCCGGTACAGTGTGGCCACAGTGTGCTTAAGGTCAGAGGCCAAACCTTGGACCACAGCTGATTTTAAATCTTCCAGAGCTGATCACTCACACCTTCTTTCTGACTTCTCTTTGTTCCCCCTTTTTAGATTCACAGAGAGCCAATCACAGCAGTCGGAGCAAAGTGAGGGGCTCCAGCAGCGCATGAACGAACTCAAGAGCTCATTGAGCTCTGCCCAGCTGGACGTGAGTCGATGGATGGCCCGATATGACACGCTCATGGAGCAACACCAGGGCCTGGATCTGACCATGACCAAACTAGACAACCACTGTGAGGTAAACGGGGGTGAAACAAGTAACAAACTACAACTTTCCCTGAAGAGAACGAGTCTGGATCACCATCTTGTTGTCTCTTTTCTGACGTAGCTGTTGAGTCGACTGAAAGGAAACCTGGAAGAGGAGAACCACCACCTCCTGAGTCAGATCAACCTGCTGAGTCAGCAGAACCACTCTCTGCTGGAGAGGAGCATGGAGAGCAAAGAGCTGTATCACCAGGAGCAGAAACTATACATGTAACTGTCACCGCACCTGCAATACACATCACACATGTAGCAGCAGCGATTATTTTAATTATCGACTAATCTGCAAATCATTTTCTTGACTAATAGATTAGCTGTCAGTCCATTAAAAAGTCACAAAATGGCCTCATCATCTCAGATGTTTTGTTTTGTCCATAAAAATATTCAGTTTAATGTCATAGAGGACTAAAGAAACCAGAAAATATTCACATTTAAGAAGCTGAAATCAGAGAATTTGGACTTTTATTCTTGAATAAATGACTCAAAATGATGAATAGATTATCAAAATAGTTGGTATTTACCTTAATAGTTAACAACTAATCGACATAAACATAAACACTTGCTCTTCTGTAGTATATATCACTAGTAACACAACTATACATGTTAGAATAGAGCAGACACCACCATTAAAAATTATGTATCAATACTCAGATGTTTAAAGAAAAAGCTTCAGAAAGAATTATAACAGTGTCTGTCTGTTTCTGTCTTCATGCAGTGATAAACTGAACGCTCTTCGTCGTCAGAAAGAGAAGCTCGAGGAGAAGATCATGGACCAGTACAAGTTCTACGACCCCACACCTAAAAAGTGAATTTCTTTTATCAAAATATGGATTGGCTGCGTCAGCCCCATATTGATGTTTGATATATGACAGATGTTGTTGTGTGTCATCAGGAGGAGTCAGTGGTCTGGAGCCAAAGCTTTAGCCAAACTGATCAAACCCCGAAAGGAGGGCAGCAGGGAGAGAGGGAGCGACAGAGACAAGGAAGGAGGCAAAGACAGAGAGCGAGCCAAGTGTGCCCCAGACATCCCACTACCCGCCCTGCCTCCCCTCCTCCCACCTGAAACACCACCTCCACTTCCTCTGCGGACAGCAAGCGACATGCAGGACGGTGGCCACGCTCACAGTAACCACAACAACCACACCATCAGCCCCACTTTGGGACCCCAGAGTCCAGCACTGACCCCCATCAGCCGAGGTAAGCACACTCAGAGATAACAGAGCACCTCTTCATATAACATTTATTACCAGGAGATGTCTTGTGATGGGTTATTTACACAATTTCAAGTTCAGAACAGAATATTGATATTATATATTCAAAATTTTGTTGAATAGTGTTCCAATTCAATCCAAAACCACAAAGCTGGTGGAACATGGTCGTTGGGGTCAGGCGCACTACCCTATCTGCTCCTGTAGAGGGTGCTGCTGACCAACACATAACTGACTGATTACTGACAGTTACTGTTCCTCACGTCTGTTAACATCCTCTGTATCTTTTCTCTGCTCTATTTCCACTCCTGCTGTAGAAAAACTAGTAAGTAAACAAGTAAGCTGATTGGATCACAGTCGTTACATAAGTTCTGATATAGAGCACAATAGAAGAAGAGACCTTTTAAAAGTGCCAATGTGTCAATTCAGCATCAGTATAATCCATAAAGTTACTTACTACTCCATAAAGAAACTGTGTTTCTGTACAAACCTCAACAACTCTACCAGCGTTACTTTAGTGTTAGACGACCGTACGTTTCAAACATGAAGATTTCTCACTAAAATAAGAGCTGGTTGATGGATCAGATACACGCTGAATTAAACACAGACTCATTCATATTAAACTCACTTTTAAATGAACAATTCAAAATCCATGAACATCTAACGTAGGGATGTGCCGGTATCAACTTTTCATGCTACGATGATGATAACAGTACTATCTCAGATCTTATTATTAGAACTGAAGTACATTAAACTGACTTCATACTTTGTTGACCTCAGATTTAATTAAACAAACACAGCATATTTGAACTGTATTTGACTTTAAATTGATGCAAGAGTAGTAACATGAGACAAACTTTAAATAACCATGAACATGAGCAGGTTCGCTGGTGTTGACGGTCATAGAAACTGTTGGTGCTATCGTTACAGCACAAAGTAAAACCAACATACAACCACATCTTTAAATCTTTTGAATTCATCTCTTTTTCTCTGCATACATAAATGTTGGGAACTGTTCACTGTGACTACTTAATGCTTACTCTTCATCATTCTGTCCTTATAGTAGAACGAGGTTCTAGTGCATGGCCTGAACGGTTTTATTTCCATGGGTTGTTTTTTTATGGTTCTACTCTTAAATGGGATTCTTGTCACGGCTGAGCTCAATTCACTCGTAGCTGAATAAGCAACTCATCTTATTTAACACGAGGACCACCAAGAGGTCTTTTTACCACACTGGTGTTTGCAAATACACCTAACTCTGCTAAAATAAAACTCTCAGAAATCTCTAAAATCATCTAGTGAATTATGAAAAGAAAATATGATAATATAATGTTCTCGTTTGTTTGTTGTAGCCTACAGTTTGATGATTGATTTTGAAAATGTATTTAACCTTTTCGATCTATAATGGTAAAGCAACAAGATAATTTTCAATTTGTTTACTTGTTGACAGGGTTTTAATGTCAGTGCTTGTAGTTTCGTATTTAGTTTTTCTCTGTGTGCTTCAGTACCAATAATTAAAACTTTAAACTTTATCCTGGTTGAGCTGTAGAAAATTCTCTGCCATCCATAACTTAGCTTCTAAATGTCATCAGCGTAGCTATGAAAATTTATACCTTGTCTCCTGATGACCTTTCCATGTAGCAGCATGTAAAGGATTAAAAGGGAGGGCCTAAAATTGAACCTTGGGGAACACCACAATTAATTTTACAGCTTTTTGATGCCGCCTATACTAAACCAGTGAAGATGTTTTTACAATTGACACTGTTGTGTTGGGCTAAAAATGACCCCCTTGGGCGGTTCTCGTGGAGATGAGGAGATAAGTTGAAATGATAAGTTCAGTCGCTCTATGTACACAGCTACATATGTGTGGTTTGGCTGCAAAAATAGCTTGCAACATTAGTCATGTCGACAGTTGTAATCTGTCCTTTCCTGTGAGCTTCACCAGTATTGTAGTCAAGACCAACTAAACCGAGACCAAGTCATGACCAAGACTTGACCGTATATAGCCTACCTACAGTAGGTAGCTAATATTCACCGAAACTCTTTCAGTGAAGCGTGCTTGCTACATTGCTACCCTCAGTAAGTGTCACCTTGCGGTATTTACAAACCGGTGTGTGTTCTTTCGGATGCTGTTTTGCAGATGATCTTTGTGATTTAGGAAACCAAATTTTATTTCAGAGGATTTGGCTGATGTCTGCTCCCAGACAGTTAGCAAATAAATCAGACAGTGCACAGGCAATTAAATGATATCCCTGCAGTTGTGGTCTTCACTGGTCTTGAGTCCTCTTTGTCTGAGACTGAGACAAGCAACACTGAGCTTCACACTTAATTTAAATACAGAATGAGTTGAGGTCAGCCTTGACTCTGATGCATGAATTTTACTTTTGCAATGGATTTCTGTTTTCTTATTTTTATTCTTATGGATTTTCTTGCATGGTATCTGTCAATCACATACTTAATCACTTCTTAACCAACTTTTTTCTTTAATTGACTCATTGTTTCATCCATTTTCTTTACATTTCTCCCTCTCTCCATCTCTCCATCTCAGCTCCTTCCAACCCAAAACGCTTCGGTTTCTTCCGCAGTAAAAGTCAAGACAAGCTCCTCTCCCCAAACTCCTCCTCCTCCACCTCCTCATCCTCCTCCTCCTCCACCTCCTCTTCCCGTCCCCCTCTCTCTCTCACCAGAAGACTGCGATTCTGGTCTTCCACTGACATCACAGCTGATGGCGTCACTAGCCAGCCAATGTCAGCCAACGGAGTATTCTAAAATCCTCCTTAACCATACACATCCCCATCATCATCACCATCATCTTTACCTCCACCTGTCCACCAACACTTCCCAAAAATGCACATATCATACATGCGCTTCATAAACACTAATACAGGCACAAATTGCACAATATGCACACAAAACACACACAAACAGGTGCGTGTTGCGGTTGTGAGCCAGCCAGTGTTACTAGTAAGTAGCAGAGATGGTTTATATATATGTGTGTGTGTGTGTGTGTGTGTGTGTTTCCAAGCACGCCAGGCCTGCCCGCATATATCCTCATGTCTGTGAAGAGTTTTGATGAGTACCTGTATGAAATATTTCTGTGTGTGTGCTGTCACTACCTTGAATGTTTTCAATCTGGCAAGTGTGTCTCTGCGAGGCTTCATTTTAAGAGCTGATCTCATCGTCTGTTCTGAGCTGCTTCACAAAGCTTTGCTGCTGTGCACACCAAAGATCACCGTTTCAAAACAAGATCACACTGTGGCATATTTGTCGTCACCTGCTCGTACTCTCATCCCATTTGATCTCTGTGTCCTCGTCACATGGGACACAAATCCTGGTCACCCACCACGACCACCTCCCTCCAGCACTATTTATAGCACGTCACACAACTTCCTAAAGGCTTTGTCACACTCACCATGTTTTCCAAACAACTTGTACTTTGTTGATCCCTGAAGGGAAATTCTTGTGTTGCAGCTGCAGTTACTAATACATATGTACGTATTTGCGTACACTATGTACGAATAGACATGAGGTAGATAAAACAAGTGTATTATCACAATATAAATACGGGAAAGAAGAACATATTGTTCTATCCAAGAAATATACAAAATATACAAAGAAAAATGTATCTGTACAGTAACTTCAGTAACTTCAGTAACTACAGTAAAAGCAAAAATGATTATATATCTTACACACTGGACCTTTAAACAGACTTTATCCAATATAATTTGGACTTATCAGGATTGGTTGATTCATCATGACCTCCAGTGGTGCCTTAATTATGAAACTCTTTAAATGAATACCTTTGGTTGCTTTATATATAAATATATGGATAAACATTTGGACAATAACCTGAACTTTAAAACTTTATTTTCATCATGACACGTGAATCAGTGAAGCTGCGTTTTGTTTGGATGCTTCACACCTTCGTTCAGCTGATACGCAGATGAGTCTCTGTGACGCAGCTGCATCCTCATGTTCCTTAAAACTGATCAGAGAATCAGACACATTCGCTGAATAATAACTGATATCACAGTAAGTACACACAGTTTTCTTGTAAATCAGCAAACAGTCTCCTTGCTTGCTTGGTTCTCTTGCTCCTCTGTTCCGCCCAGCGCACATCTCATGGTCATACAGGTCCAGAATGGTTCCTTACAGCATTCTGATTGGTCCGCAGGTTTGACTGACAGGAGCCGGGGTGTTTATCGTAGCAGCACTCCAGGAGGCAGCAATGAGAGCATCAATGGAGAAGATGGACATGGTAATTCAGATAATAATGATGATAATGATCATAACTTTTAATAGATTTGTGAGCTTTAGTAACCTTTTTGTGCTTCCTGCTGCAGGTCAGACCCATAAAGCTCTAAGCTCCACTCCGAGCCACCAGTCCTCTCTGGGTCTAACCAACAACTCCAGACTGGCACAAGGCCCCGGCCGCAGACCCCGAGGTAAGCCGGGTTATAAACACATAAGATCTTATTCAGAAGTCAGCAAGAGTGTGAGTGTATGTATGACAGTGGTTAAATCATTTCAGGTCTGTTATTTGATGAAGACTCTCGCCACAACAACCCAGACTCCATGTTTGGTCACCATGGCAACACGGGCGGTCGCCCAGGATCGGCAGACTACAGCCACAACACCTCCAGCTCCAACTCACCTGTCAACTGCAGAGGTACACACACTTTGACAGCTTTCTTATTTGTATGAATAGATTTGAATGTAGCTTTCATTTATTACTGATCATCAATTATTGACTGACTCTCTCTATATATAATATATACTCTATATTCAGTACACACACTTCTTCTAAAAGCCCCATGTAATCATTAATAACAACGTTTCTGTCTGTCTTAGACACATCTGATCGTCAGGTTCGCTCAGCCAGCCTCTCTAGTGATGATGTCATGGGTCTCAGCCAATCACACCAGACTCTGTCACGTAGTTCCACCCTCCCATATGACCACACACCTCAGAGGGCCCAACCACAGCGAGGCGTCGGGGTTAGGACGAAGACCCGCTCATCTTCTCCTGGAAGTGAGATGGTGACGCTGGAACAGTTTCTACAAGAGAGCAACATACAGTCACCTCCTATGGTAACCAATATAACATGGTGTATATATTATTAAATAAAAGCTAATGTACATGTACACATACAGGACGTATAGTGCTATTACATATAATAAACTACACACTAAAAATATACAACACAACATTTATCATACGTTTACAGAAACTTGAGTTTTATTTTCTGTTTTCTAAAAAGAGTTTGAAGCAGTTATTTGAACGTAGACCAATCAGCACAGTTTCTGATTTGAGGGAGGAGGCAGTAATGGAGAAGGCTCCACTGCCCCAGGTCCAGTGCTTGATCCTGGACATAGGAGGTTGGCACCAAACCCAAATAAAATTATGATTATACACAGTAAAAACCCAGTGACATGTGCATTCCCGTGTCTACACCTTCTGTTCTGGTTTTTAGGTTGTTAATGCGGTGAGTTTACCTTAGTAAAAGGCGTCTGTGAAGGTTCTCAGTCGTCACATGAGGCCAAGTGTGAAGGTTGTTAAAGAGAACTGCCTCAGTGAGTAACAGTCACCAGTCAAAGAGGATAAATCATTACTAGAGCAGAGATTACAACTTTGGCTGGCCATTAACCTATCAACGCAAGTCGTGGATTCTCTTCTTCTTTCGAGCCACGATGAACATGATGAGTGTACACACTTGGGGATTATGGGAAATGGTGTTTATTTTTAATCAAAATATCATTTTATCACTTTCATTAAGGTTTTGCAGAAAATAAAAGATAACAGAAGTGCAGTGCTGTTCGATCGATTTAGAAAGAGGAAGAGAAATTGGAGACAAAAAACGTGGACCAAATTTACCAAAGTAAATTTAATTTGCCTAACTAATCCAGCCATGGTCTCAGGTGGTGCTTTTTAGTGACGGGTAGCATTTGTCGACATGAACAGCCTAACATGATCACTCGTAGTTATTTTCTGTATTCTTTTTGTTTTCCTTCGTGCAGGTGTCTACAGGAAGCAGGGAGGACTTGATGGCAGATTATTTCAGAAGTCCCGCCCCCTCTGTGCCCGCTGGCAGAGACCAGGTGACTCCCACCAGCTATGTCACGCCCACTGTACAGTCATCCAACCAGAGGCCGGGTCAGAGTGTCAAGCCCTCACCTCGCCAGCCTGTCGGCCAATCCCCATCCACAGGCCAGCCCGTCGCCCAGAGAACTGGCCAATCACTGAGCAGAGCTTTCAGCCTGGCCTCGGCTGATTTGCTGCGCTCCAATGGACCGGACAGTTTCCGTGGAAATGAAGGGCAATCAGATGTGGTTATTCGTAGGCAAGGAGGAGGGGCTAACGGGAGAGAGCGTCCTCTCTCTGCTCGCCTGGCTGGTCCGACCAATCAGCACGGAGACGGCAGCCTCCTGAACCCGCCCATTCATCATTCATCCTCTCTGAATCTGCAGACGGAGAGATACGGCGAGAGGGAGCGGGGGAGGACCCCCGTCTCTCGGAATGGCCCCTCCTCATCGTCCTCCTACCATCACCGCGGAGAGGTCGCCATGGTAACCCCCGTCAGAGCCGTGCCCGCCACGCAGCCCGAAGAAGCCTCTGAGCAAGGCGAGGTGTCAAGGGAGGGCCGGCCGGGTGACTCCTCCCACCTAAAGAAGGAAAGTGAGAGAGTGAGGTGTGGCTCCGTCGAACGCCCAAAAAGCACGCCGGCCTCCCCCGACCCCAACAACGACCCGCAGACCGTGTGGTACGAGTACGGCTGTGTCTAAACACTGAAACTGAGTACTCGACCTACGATGGGCTGAAAACTGGAGCAGTGATGTGATCAGTGATCGGTCTCTGGAGTTGTTTTGTTGTTTACGGTTAAGTTTGGCTTAA
The DNA here is from genome assembly GCA_036365135.1 of Miichthys miiuy. Lineage (NCBI taxonomy): Eukaryota > Metazoa > Chordata > Actinopteri > Sciaenidae > Miichthys > Miichthys miiuy. The sequence goes on along the minus strand of CM071615.1, from coordinate 5,928,963 downwards.
ATACAACATCGATTGTGAATCTGTCTAAATCCTGGAAAACCTTTCTGTTCGTATTTTATGGCAAAAAACTTTGTTGATGAACAAGCTAACATGATTACAGACACCGTCTGCCAATCGGAGCTACGGAGCTGTCATTGAGCTCAAAACGACTCGACCTGAGTCTGTTTGGTTTCCTGTCACCATTTTTCATCACAAGCTGAATCTCTGCAAGGCGGATTGAACACAATATAGACCTTGATCATTAGCGGTCTTTTTAAGGATTTAACCCGAACACCTCAACACTATAGATGATCTTTGAGAATGCTGGATTTGATCAGCCTCTGCTGTTTAATTATCACCATGTTTACTGTGCAGCAGCAAGCAGCCTGAGCTCACAGGAGAGGTTTGTTTGTTTTGTATTTGTTTTAAAAGAAGTGTGGATGTTTGGACCAGATGATGATCCAGATGTGCAAATTTTTAGCTGACATGACTGATTTCTGAGAATCCATAACACTTAAAGCCTGCAGGACCAGAGGACAAGTGCTACATGCGTAGTTGTGGACCAGAATACTAAGGATGGGCTCAGTCTATGAGCTGGAACTCTGGACTGCTGACCGACGCACTGTGTGGCCCTTGCTAACGTTTACATGGATGACACCAATCCCCAAAAAAAAAAAACCTGTATGCCAGGACTTATCCGTCACTGAGAGGGGTGACTGAACTAAAGTGAAGGCGACCAGAAGCACCAGAGGGACTGAATGTATCAGATTTGTTTTTTCTCTGTTTTCCTCTCCTCTGGTATCAGGAACAAACACTGGAAAAGACGAGGGAGGAGGAGGAAGCAAGTGGAGGAGAAAGAGGGAGAAATGGTGGAGGGATGTGGGGATAGAGAGGGTGGTATCATAATGGGAGGACGGATAGATAAACAGAACAAAGATGGAGGGACTGTCCCAGCATGCAACACTCTGACACTTTACTGGAAATGTTGCTTGGCCCGAGCCAACACTAGTTTGACAAACACACCCAATGCACACATATTATACACACAAACAGCGACATCGTCTTTGAGGGAGGTGGTTGTGGCTTCGCTAAACATTGAGCTGGACTTAATTCACACACACAACTGGGTAAACCACTGTGGGTGTACCGCTGCACGCTAAGTCAGCCACACGGGTTGTAAGCACTGCACAACCGATAGAGGAGGAGCTGAATCCAGACCCACTGTGATCTGGATCGTTTTATGACTGAACTGAATGTACCAAGTGTTTTGTAGATTGTCATGTGATCAAAATCATCCAGGTGTTTTCATTTCATGATTACCACTGACCGCTATGGATAGCAGCTAGCACTATGGGCTAGTGTCAGCGTCTACCTTCCAGTGAGCACGACCTAACCTGGGACTGAACACAGCCTGCAGTGGTCAGTCTGGCAGTGAATACAGTAGCCTACTGAGGTGTTTTTCTTGCAGAGTTTGACCAAAATCACTGAATAAAGTTCTAAAGTTGTGCTTTTGTACAGTAATCAGTGAGGCCCGGCCATAGATGACTGTAGCAGTCCTCACAATCACTCAGATACTGGAGGATAGAGGACAGATGTGATAAAAACACTTACACAACAAGTTAGACTTCATAGAGACTTTAAACCTGCAGCAAGTGCAGAATAAAACATGAAACACTGAATGAGCCGATAAAAAATCTGACTGATCACAATCAGTAAAGTTTAACAATGAACGTTATTGTCCAAAATGACAGCAGTGCACCAAATTATAAATAAATTCATATCGGACAACATATACACGATACTCGCCGATATATCAGTTGGGCTTTACATGTACACGTGGAGACACATGGATGATTTTAGTATATGTGTTGCGTTCACTGACATGTGACTGCTGTGGGAATTTACAAACACTTGGTGTATTTTTTCTTCTAAGCTCATTTGAGCAGAGAAAATATGAGGAAGAGGAGGAGGAGTATCACCTCCCTGGAGACAGATAAAAAATGAATCTAATGTTAATGATGCTGATGAACTGACCCATTGTCTGTACTGCTGTTTGTAAATACCAGCCTGTCCTCCCCGCATTATTAATGAACTGACAGCAAAAACATTTCCTAAAAGCACTAGAGTAATGACGAGGAGGAGGAGGAGGAAGAAGATGTAACACCGGTGTTGACTGGAATCCATCACGCTTTGAACAAAACTGTTAATATGCAACAAGATAAATTATTCTACCTGTAACATTTGTACATGACATTAGATTTTATAAACTGGTCAGATATTTCTTGTCGATACCAAAAAAAAAGAAGAAAAGATCCAGATCAAATCCTGTTAAAAAGTTTGTGATTTCACTGTAAAACCTCAAGATGTGTAGATTGTTTTTAAGTGATAGTTGTGAGATCATGTCATGATGTGAAACACTGTAGGTTGATGCTGTTTGGGTTGGTGTGTGTCGCCTTTCTTTATGTCTGCACTTAAGTCATCTCAGTCCTCAGAGCCCCGACCGCATGGACAGCTTTCCACACATTTCATCTCCTGTCTTGTCTGGTTTTTGTGTCACCGTACTCTCGACTCCCTTCATAACTCATCAGTTTTGGTGACCCTGGTGCTTCATGCTCGGTGGACCAACAGTCCTCCATCTGGGGTCACTGTCGAATAAAAAAGTGCAAACAAAACAACGTCACATGAAAGAAGACATTGAAGTGGATCGTACGTCGCTGACATTTCGTGCTCTAACTGGAATAACTGCTACTATAGTTCACTTTATGACTTGCTGACTGCTATGCTGTGATGTGACTACTGTTAAAAGGCTACTAGTGTGATTCAGTAGAGAATGAGATCGATGTTATTACACCCCAAAAAAGCTTTTTGATAATAAAGATTTATAAACTTGAACTGATGCTTCTACCTCATTGTGTCAGCTGGTGTGTTAACCCAGTGTCTAAATAAGATGAGACTGACTTTATTGATCCACACTGGAGAAAACAAAGAAAATCCTCATATATAAAAATAAAACAGAAAAATTAGAGAAAAGATTATACAACGAGTAACTCGGACCAAGTGATGTCCTGCAAACTGCTGTTAGAAACTGAACACGATCAGCTGATAATAAAGCTGATCAGCCACCTTCAGTAATCAATACACAACCAAGCAGAATCAAAATTTAGAAAAAACTTTATTGCCAAGTACATTTTTTACACATACAAAGAATTTGTTTTGGTGTTGTTGGTGCATGTCAAACATTCTCTAAATATAAGAAAAATAAGAAGTATTAAAAATATAACAATAAAAATATATATATATATATACACAGTATGTTTTAAAAGTAAAAATAAGAAGAGCATTACAGCCAAGTAAGTACAATCAATGTGCAAAATAATCAAACCAATAACTAACAGCAGTCAACGTCAGACAACCTTATCATACTTAACAGTTACCTAATGTTTCTGTAGCGTTGACAGAACGTTCAAAAATAAACATATTATCAGTTTGAATTAAACTAAAGCTCCCTGCGCTGTCCGGGGAAAATATGACACCAAACTCCCTTTAAGAAATATGACATTTGAACAATTCATTACGTGTGCTATTTGTTTTGGTGGAGCCAAACAAATGATTAAACAAACAAATCATAATCTGTTATAATCTGTTATATAATATGTTTATACTAAATATCAGCACACTTTAATTATCTACAACCGAGTCACAGCTGTGCTGATATTCAGTACAACACAACCTCGAGTGTGATATTTCTTCAATAATGTGCCGCACCTCTCAGAAGGAGCAAATTAATAAACTGGTATCAAATCATAATCATTAGTTATTAAAGTTTATTAAAGGACCTTTATTTTGAAAAGTACCGGAAATTCCACAAAATGAAACGAAGAAGAAGACGTCGGCTACAGATGACGCACTAAACGGTCGACACGTCGTCGTGTTTACATCATGTCTCTTTGTTTATCTGCGCGTGGCTCGTTTATCCGGTAGAAAACAGGTGAAATGTGACTTTAGTTAGTAAATATTAAATCTGTTTTCAGCGTCCAGATGGACTTCTGTCGGAAACAGGTGAAGTCGGACTGTGAGGAGCTGCTGAGCCGCTTCCAGCGAACCGAGTCGGTCCGTTTCGAGATTTTCTCCAGACTGTGGCGGGAAATGAACTTCTCACACATTTTCTAGTAGGTTTAAAAAGTCTCTTTTACCGCCAAACAAACAGGCCAAACACGGTGTTGTTTATTGTCTCATGTTAGGCTGTGCTTTAATTACAGAATAAAGTGACTGCGAATTTCCGGTGTCCACTGTCTCTTCAGTTTAAGACAAAATAAAAGCACCGACTGACGTCATTAGGGCTGCAACTAACCATTATTTATTATGATTAATCATTTAGAAAATGCGATAATGATAAAATGAGGTTCTTGCATTTCTTTTGTTCGAGCTGCAGTCCAAACCTCTCCATTCACCATGAATGACAAAGAAAAGCAGCAAATCTTCACATTACGAAGCAGAAACCAGCAAATATTTGACATGTTTACTTTAAAAATGACTGAAACGACGAACAGATCAGACACGCTTTTATTATTCACACACTTAAATGTTGTTCAAAGTTCGATGAGAAGTTTTTAAAATAAGTTGAGATCATTTGGGAATAAAGTCATTTTGTAAATTAACATTTGATTAATTAGACATAATCTTAACGTTGCATAATTAATACATTAAACTAGGGCTGCAATTAATGATTAATACTTTTATTATATATTTATCTGTGATTAATCGATTTATCTATAAAACAGAAAATTGTGCAAATTAAAATCCTTGACGTCCTCAAATACATTTACAAATCAAATCCTCACTTTTAGTCATTTATCCCTCATGAATTAGAAATAAATCCATCCACACATTACCTGTAATCGCTTATCCTCATCAGTGTTATTATTCCTGTTGATTTATTTACATTTTGTTCACATTCTTCCCATTATTAAATATTTATCCTTTAAACTTTGGCGTAAAATTTTTATGGAGGCTAAAATGCTGCTCTTCTCCACTAATTGAGACACATAAAGTTTGTTTTTGTTTTTACCATTAGATAACATTATAGTCTCATAATTGTAATTTCAATCCCTAGATCTTAGATTTGCATGAATGTTTGTCACCATTATATTTGTGAATGTAACATAATTATGAGATAAATAATAAAAAACAGCCTCCTGAGTGCTCTCAGTTCCTGTTCAATACAAGCTTCTGTTTATTTACGTTAGTGTTGTGAGAATGTGGCTGAATTTTAAAACGGAGGCGTTCAACTAAATTATAGATGAGTAGCAGAATCAGTCTGGGAGAACTAGACATGGCCGTAGATCCATTTATACTTTTCATCTCTCATTTAAGAGACTTCTTCAGTTCATTTCAGATCTAACAACCAGGTCCGCTTGCCACAGACTGAACTCAAAGACTGATGATGACCCAGATGACTGAGAACCTCCACAGACTTCAGAATCAGTATTTAACGTTGTGTGTCACGTTGTTTCGCAGCGGCACTGTGGGGCATGAGAAGCGAGCGTTCAGTCACCTGATCCTGGACACGGCCCACAGCTTCTTCCTGCCTCCGTTCAGCTTCCAGATCAGAGTTGGCGGACTTTATCTGCTGTACAGCTTGTATCAGTGTCAGACTGCAGAACCCAAAGAGCAGGTCAGGAACACAGCACACATGCACGGTCTTTGAAGGGTCCATCATACAGTTAAATAAAGTCAATGATTGTTTTTTTGTGTGTGCTTCTGGCTGCAGATCCATCTGGCTCTGAAGGACTGGGAAGACGTTAAGAAGTTTGAGAAGAACGCTGTGGACGCTCAACACCACGACACCGTTTACATCCTGCAGCAGCTGATGTTCCTCAAAGCTTTCTACTTCACTGCCATGCCCAGTCAGGTGAGCTCACTACCTTATAAGTGAACTTCTAAACAGTGGTTGGCACCAGCACTGATACCGACGTATGCTCCCCTCGCAGAACACGGGAGTTGAAGGTGCACCAAAATCTCAGCTTACTATTAATACAAGATTGCAAATTCACATTTCCCCTCTCTCCTCTTTGTGCTTTTGCCTTGTCCTCCTCCTCTTCTTCTTTCTCTCCTGGCAGCTCGTCTTCAAGAAGAAGAAGAAGGTGGAGAAGTCGGTGTTATGCGAAGATTTCATTGAGCGAGCGTCTCGTCCACAGGAGCTGATAACCATCGAGCTGCTGGAGGTGAGCAGAGACTCAATTCTTAACACTTTCAAAGTCTCTTGAAACGTGGCTTGAAATAGTAAAAATGCAAATGTGATATCAAAGTTGAGCGTCTCAGTAAGCATTCATAGAAATCTGAGTGAGTTTGGGTTTCCAGTGGCTTTAATAAAAAGTATTAATTTGTGCTTTTTTGTCTTTGTGCAGGAATTGTCCAACATTAATGAGCTCTATGAGAAGCTGAAGACTTCTGTCGCTTCGTCAGAACAGGCAGTTTCATCCATCAACCTTGTCCGTACAGACCTGGTCCCTCAGCTACGCAGCACTGTGGTGGATTTCTACAAGTGGCAGCAAAAGAAGGTGAAACTTCTTAGACAAAACATCTACAGGATTAAAAAAGCTGGCTCTAATGTGGTTATTACTGTGCCTGATGGTGCACAAGGCTTAGTCTACCCTCTTATTCTTCTTCTGTATAATTTTGCAGTATGCTACTCCTCCTGCAGTTTTGGTTGCACATACAAAAATATATTAATTAATATAAACGTGCAGCTCGGCCGGGAGAAGCATGTTGTGACTTTTCAGAGTGTTTCATCAACTTTTTTGAGAAGTTCGTAAATAAAAGCAGGAAAATTTAACATGGGCGCTTATGGGACAGAGTTAGAGTGAGTCACATGACCGCTACAGTGGAGAGGGAGAGGAATATCTGTCAAAAAATAATTTTGAAACTGCTCCCAGTGGCACAAACTCAGATTTATAGTTTTGATCTCTGCACAGATGTGTCAGGATCAACGACTAGCATTTACTTTGGAGGACAGCAGATGCAACAGTTTTTTACCTCACCTCAAATTTTTTTACTTTATCAACATAAATTTGATATCAACACATTCAGCAAGGCCTGACGATGCTTATAATCTTAACTGTATAATGATATGACCTGCAGTTTGGTCATGGTGGTAGCTTGTTTGAAGGTGAACCTTCAAGGCTGACTTTGATTAACTTAACTGAAGTCTCTAAGTGTCTAATATTCATGACTGTCAATGCTACATTTAAAATGTCGGCCATTTTGTCCTTCTTTCTCATTGACAGACTCACACATAGACACACACAAACACGTGCCGAGCATCAGGCACACTGAAAAGTTCTAGTTGTAATGTTTAATACATTTTATCAGTGTTGATGTGATGAGATGTCTTCTCAGGAGGGGACTGATGAAGATGAAGACAGCGGTGAGGGAACGTCCTCTCAACAGGAGGTGAGATACGCTACATTAAGGTTTGAAGGTTAAAAGCATCACTGGTGCACCTCGTGTGTCCTGCAGGATCTTAAATACTCAAACTGAAGTGAAATAAATGTGGTCCTGTCACCTGTGCCTTAGTCTAAAGTTGTAATAATAACTTTGTCCAGAGAGCCGCGCTGCTGACTAACTGCCTATTCTGCGTCCTCAGTGTTCAGGGAGAGCTGAGCGCCTCGCTGCCATCAAATCAAGAGCATACGGACAGGCAGCAGAGGTTTGTGTTTTACGTCAGAGATTTTTTTTTTTGCTTTTACTTTTATTAATCTGCCTGTCAAATCATGAAAAAAAACAATGTATTCATGTGTCTCTCAGGCCTCCAAGTCCCGGCGTCATCGTCAGGTGGAAGTGGATTTCACAAGTAACGAGGCTGGACCCTCCCACTCGTCAGGTTACATCAGAATATATAAACCGTCGCTCAAAGCCAGGACCATGGAGAATGTACATATCTCAGGTAAAATGATCCTTTAATCCCTGAAACCCCAAAACAAACAAAAGTACCAGAGATGAAATATGACAAAATATGACAAAATAAGAGTCTACACACACACTGGAAGAAAATTAGACCCCAAAGCAAATCAAACAATGATCAATTAAATATCTCGTCACCTCACACCTTACATGAAAGCTCTAAGCGACAATGAAGTGAAATGAGACATCTCTTTCCTCTCAGGCGTGGCTTGAAGCGACATCACTTTCTGATGACGGCAGCACAGCTGGATTTATATTTAAATATTTTATGATTTCCTGTCCTGGTAGTTTTCATCCACATGACAAGAATCTATCCATTCACAACAAACCTGTGTTGAGACCAAGTGGCAACCTCTGTGTGAAGCCCAAAAACTGCAGTTCCTCAAACGTCCACTTGAGGCTGGCTCCAGAAGTGAGTCAGTCTCCATAAGTCCCCATGTTAAAATGTCCAACTTCACAGCAGAAATAAACATGTTTTACAGCCTGTTACAAAAAAACTGTTTGGGTCCCTATAGCTAATTTTCCCCAAATTATGTTAAGGCTTAAAGTTGCAGAATTAACAGCGTGGACGCTTTGATTATCACTGGGTCTAAACACAGTGTAGACAAATAGTAGAAACCACATGACGCACATGTGTAGCGCTCAACTGTTTAACTGCTGTTTGATTTGAAACCAGTTCTCAGCTGGAACTAGTTCTTGATTTCCATTCCCACAAATGAGACAATATTGTGTATATATAATATAGCATTCGTTTCCATTTAGATTTTCATAGGCAAAGAAAAAAACTGGCCATGTTATTATATAGTTGTCATCTTACTTCATGAAGTGACACCACGCTCTTTATTGCAAGTATAAACCCACCTTGGTTTGTTGACAACCGTTTTGAAGCCTTGAGTGACTTTGTTTTGACTCTGATAAAACAGCGTGCTGCCTGATCACAAAAATTCTTGTAGCCCGGTGTGTTGAACTGGACAGACTCACTGAGAATCATTTATCAATCAGATCACCTAAAGCATGCCCTGCTTTAACATCTATTTTATGCTGAATGGGGCCATAATTTACTAAATGAACATCATGCTGTATAGAACAAGGCTTGAAACAAGAGACTGAAACCATAAAGTCACGAGGAAACTGTTTACTGACGTCACAAATCAACTGAGAAGTGGGTTAATTGATTCATAAGATTCAATACAATTGGTCCCTATTGTTGCAGCCAATGGAGCTGCCCCCTGCTGGCCATTAGAAATAATGCAGGTTTAAGACCCTTCCACTTTGGCTTCATTTTACAGAACCACTCTAGTGTCAGTTGTTTTTCAGTGCACACAAAACATACTGGTATCGATAACCAAGAGGCATAAGTCTTCATGAAGGGTTAAATCTGGGGCAGCTGGTTGCAGATCTGTGATGATTTCACCTCTCATCCAACAGGCTTCTTCTGTTCTGACAGACCAGTGGGAGATCTAAAGAGTATTTAGCCAAGGCGGGATCGGATAGTTTCCACTTGGTTCGTTGGTGCTTGTCGGAGTCGTTCAGGTCACATGAGGCTAAGTGTGAATGCCGTTCTGTCGTCCCTCCTGGTGAGACTGAATAGCAATTATAATAATATAATATTTGTTATTATATTAATTAAATTTTGAAATTAAAATAATTATTTCTAAATACCTCTGGTGACCTGAACAACTGTTGTTCAGTCAGTGAGAACTGATGAAGCCTCTTGAAGGAGATCACAGATTAGAACCAAGTCAAGCTGCCCCAGATTGAAGCCTGTTCGAAGGGAGCTGACCTGGACGACTGAGAACCTTCACAGGCTTCTAAGAGGCATAAGATTCTCATGGACAATATGAAACCAGTTTCAGTTCCCATCCCTCATCAGATGTGACTGAATGAAGGATGTTTTTTATCTTTGAGCTTGAATGTTTTGTCAAATAATCCTCACTGACTCGAACTTTCTTCTTCTTTAGGCGACAAGTGGAAAGAAGTCACGTCGGACTCTTTTATCAATCGTCTCACAGCACTGGACTTTATTCCTGAAGGTACAGCCAGCAGCTACTCGTCTTAAAACCTGTGTACTCTGCCTCTCATGAGAAGGTTCACTGTGAATGGTTAACATGCTAACATGTTAGCGTGCACGTAGACCTTCAATGTCGATATCTGATAGTTGTCCAGATAATTAATTTGGTCTGCCAAGTTAGAGCCAGGCTGCTGATTTGCTGATCAAACATTTACCAGGATGAATTTTTCTAAGTTAAAATGCCTTTTTGTCAACATCCACCATATTTGATCTTGTCTTCTTTGCCTTCATTCAGAAAAACCAAGGATGTACAAAAAATTCAAGTGGTGATGAAGACAACGCACGAGCCAACCTTCATCCTGACTGAAGCTGCTGTTCAGTTTGTTTTAAAATGTTGACATAGCTTTTATTATTGTACATTTCCAATTGTCTTGAATGTCTGTGTAGTTTTTTTTTTTTTAATCATTTTAGTCTTTTAGTATTTGTACCAAGCAGCAACCTCTGTGACTGTGAAGTGAAGCCAGTGTTGAAGTGCTAAAAACTGCAGTTCCTCAAACGTCCACTTGAGGCTGGCTCCATAAGTTGTTAAAATGTCCAACTTCACAGCAGAAATAAACATGTTTACAGCCTGGTACAAAAAACAGTTTTGGTCTCGATAGCTAATGTCCCCGTTCATGACAACTGTACCGAGGGTGGCTGCTTTGATTGACAGGTGGGTACTGTTACTGTTACCACACTAAGGTTCACAGCGACTCTTACTCTTATATAATAAATTAATGCACAGTTGTATTCATTTAAATATGTAATTTAAAAGTAACTAAACCAAGCCAAATTGTGATTTCAAGTCAAAAGAGCCACTAAGCTAGGCGAACTAGCTTAGCTAGCCAAACATTAGACAGACTTGTTTTTTGGAAAATTTGGTTTATTAATTTTACGCAATCATATAGAAACAAACATAACATACTACAACACAACCAACTAAAACCAGTGCCATGACAAGAGATAGTACATCTTCCATTTGAAACATAAAAAACACACACATCCTCTCCCTCCCACGTAGCGACCCGCGCTCCACTTCCCACCCCCATACATACATTAAATAAAGACATAGGAATCAAAATGAAAATGAGAAAGTAAATAGTTAAACAGCACAGTGATCTGACTCCATATAGGTCATCCATGGGTCCCAAGTCTTATGAAACAGCTGTGGGCTGCCTCTAATGGCGAAATATCCCACGACTGCACTTTCTCAAGAATATTCTCAACTTCACACTACCACTGTCTAAGCTTAGAACAAGACCATACTATATGTACCAGCGTACCTGTTTAATTTACACTGGGGGAATAGAGGGGATAGATCTGTTTTAATGTGACTCGGTCTCTCAGGTGTAAGGTATGCCCTGTGTATTAATGTGTAATTACAGTGTCTATACTATCGCTGATTGTTCATTTATCTCACCCCAGCGTTTGTCTGTGATCTGAGTCCCCAGGTCCCTCTCCCATCTGTCTTTATTCTTTATTAGCCTTTCAATGCTTTGATAGAAGACTGTATATTTGTGATATATGTTTGCACAGATTGCTCTTGAACAATAAGGACTCCAAAGTGGACTGACTAAGTTTTTAAAGATATGTTTGGGGCATTTTGAGCTTTATTTTATAGTGACAGCTGAACAGTGATAGGAAAGTGGAGAGAGAGAGAGGATGACGTATCAAAGGGCCACAGGTAAACCCTGGGTTGCTATGAAAAAGACTGAGCCTTTGTACATGGGTCGCACACTCTACCAGTGAACTAAGTTTTTATTTTCCATGACTGAATTTAGCTAGAGTTAATACATATGTTGGATTAATTTCCAAGGTGTTCCCAACGATGGATATAGTGTATTATATTGGAAGGAAGGGGCACAAATAAAGCTGGCTTAATAAAGTACGGCTACCTCACAGACTAGCTTGGCTAGCCAAACATTTAACAGACTAGATTAGCTCTTTTTAAATAGATTTAGCCAAAGTTACCGTTTGTGTGGGTTAAATTAATCATGCGTTAGTTCATTACAATGGATAGACTGTATTATTTCATTATATCAATATAATATTGGGTGGGACGTCAGTAAAACTTAATTAGGGGAGGCTAGCCCCATGTCAATCACACAAACTAGATTAAACTGGATTTGACTGTTTAGTTTGGTTTTTACTTGTTTTCTTTGACATTATTCTGCGTTTGTGTATTAAAACAAATTTCACACTACATAAGTAGTAAAGAGTTGTCTTCAACTTGAATTTTAACTAATTATACAGTTTTTATAGTATATTTTAGATTGTATCATTATAGTTGTTGCTATTTACATTTTCTAGGGCAGCATTGACGGCTGCACAGTAAGTTCAAAGACCGTGGGCTTCGTACGTAGGAGGTAAATGTTCTTCTATTTCTCCCTAAATTGGGCCAATTTGTATACATTATTTCGACGCTTTAAGGCACAAGTGACTAATTCTGTGAACTGTTTTAATAACAACGTTTTAAAATGATAAAATATTTTAGAAAAAACGAGATGAGCATGAACCTATTGAGTGTAGATGTTTCCTACAGTACGTGAAGGGGACATCGTTCACCGCTGTGTGGCTGAAGCTTTGCGGGTCTGGAGGATGAGGAGCGGCGGGGACGCTGCTGCCTCTGCTCCGCCGATCATACACTCGGTACCGCGGTCAGTCTGAGGGGAAAACAGCCGCAGCCATGGCCTCGGACAGTAAGTACGACCGTCTCCTCACGCTGTGACCGCATCTGATATTGTTTTTTCCCCCCGTGTCAGTGCTGGTGATGGATGCTGTTGTCAGGCTCTCTCTCTCCTGGTTTCTTTTTGGGGGGTTGGCTGACAGAGAGACAGGATGTGTAGGCCAATTTATTATCTGTAGACCAAATACTGTGTCTTTTCTGAATATTAGCCAAATATTTTACATTTTCAGGCATGTATGAGCCCCCAAACAAACAAAATGTCTGTTATTCCCTCAGTATTCCTGTACGGACTCTCACTGGAGAGTTGATAGTTGCCTCATCATGGTCCCTTCATGGAAACCTGTTTTTGTATCTCCTGTACCAAATTATGAATTAATCCTCTCCAGGTTTAAATTATTTCTGCAGTATTATTGTGAGGATATATTGTCTTTTTTCCAGAGTGCTGTTTTATTTATAACACAGGCCTACTAAAGAGCCTCCTTGATGAGCAATCTCCATTTGTCCTCCCCCAAATTACCCCCCAATGAACCGCAGTTCAAGCTCCTATTTTCATGTTTTTAATCACACTCAGCACTCATTGTATTAAGAGTAATGTCATACCACAAGACAAACAACACAAGAACACAGGTGTGTGGCACACCTGCTGGTTGGAGGTGAGCACCGACTTCTGTGTATTTATTATTTCAGAGTTTGTAGAAGTTGTCTAGCCAGTTGCAACATGCTAACTAACTGCACAATGAACTCACAGTTTATGCATGAAACATTTCAGAAGTTCCTTCTGGTATCGTGACAACCTTACTTGTGACTACTCGCAAGGTAACATATCTCTATATTACAGTGGCCGACAAGTGCAAACGCGCCACAAACGGCCAAAGGCTGCAAACACAGGAATGATGCAAAACCAAAAACACACAAACACATAAAACAAATGCAACAGAAAAACACTGCAAGAGAAAAATGCTGCAATCACAGAAATCCTGGAAAAAGTTGTTTATACTCAATTGAAATCATTTCTGGATGAGCATGAGGTCCTGGAGGTCTTCCAGTCCGGATTTAAAACATTGCATAGCACAGAGTCAGCTCTATTAAGAGTTTTTAATGACATCCTCCTGGCGAATGACTCTGGAGACTATGTAACTCTTGTACTCCTGGACTTAACTTCGACTTTTGATACCGTGGACCACAGCATTTTAGTGCATCGTTGCATCACCTAGTAGGCATTTCTGGTACCGCCCTGGACTGGTTCAAGTCCTACCTGGCAAACAGGACCATGTGTGTTAGCCTTGGTGGTTCTGAGTCCCGCTCTGCTCCGCTGTCATATGGGGTTCCACAGGGTTCAATTTTAGGGCCCCTGCTTTTCTCACTGTACCTGCTGCCCCTGGGTTCCATCCTGAGAAAGCCAGCCAGATCTATGTGCCACTAAGAAAGAAGGATGCGTTCTCTTTGAATTCACTTCTGTTATGTCTTGAAGACATTAAAGCCTGGATGTCCTTGAACTTTTTAAAATGTAATGAAAATAAAACAGAAGTGATGGTGTTCAGTCCCAGTGGCTCTTGTGAACCACCTCCTGTTGACTTGGGCCCCTTGGTGCATTACAGGAAGCAAACAGTCACAAACTTGGGTTTTAAGATGGACAGTGATTTTAAACTCGACCGGCAAATTGGTGCAATAGTGAAGTCCAGCTTTTTTCATCTTAGGCAGCTGGCAAAGGTGAAGCCTTTCCTTGCACAAAAGCACTTTGAAACAGTAATCCATGCCTTCATTACATCGCAGCTGGATTACTGTAACGCACTTTATCTTGAAGTCAGCCAGTCCTCCCTCGCATGTCTTCAGTTAGTTCAAAATGCTGCCGCTCGCCTCCTAACTGGAACACGTAAGAGGGAGCACATCACTCCTATTTTAGCCTCTCTCCACTGGCTGCCTGTGCATTTTAGTGTCCATTTTGAGTTGAGAAACGAAGCAGAAGCAAAAACATGCAAAACGACAAAACAAATGCGAAAGAAAAATGCTGCAAATACTAAAAACACACAAAACAGACTGGTCCAGTCCCTCTTTAAAACATTAGCGGGATGCCCAGAAGAAAGTTGGCTAACCTTTGGGGAAAGGGCTGGCTCAACTGGTGGCAGCGGCAGCTAGTAGAGGCACTTCCGGACGGCAAGTGCTGCTGTTATGGGCATTTGTTTTTATTTTATAAAACAGTTGTCAGTGTTGCATCAGACTCGCTGGAAGTATTTTTTTCATCATGTGATTTCTGCATTAATTTGCAAGGTTTTCTTAATTAATCTTCTAACCGCTGCCGCTGTTTTATAAAATAAAAATCAGTGGCAGCTGCCTCAGACACCGGCAACTGCTGCGGCAGGTCCAGAAGTGCCACTACTAGCTGCCACTGCCACGAATTGAGCCAGCCGTTTGCGGTGCGTTTGCCCTCGTCGGCCGCTGTACTATATCCCTATCACAGTAAACAGAAAATAATTAAAGTATACAGTGTTGTTGAGAGGAGATAGCAAAAAAATGTCAAGGATCCTGAGCTTGCTCCGTTAAACAGTAAGAAGCAGTCAGTCTTGTGTGTGTGATGCTGCTCCTGGTTATTGTGGCATACTTACAGACTGGTCCGATGTCTAATTCATGGCTCTCTCCTCCTGGTTTTGGCCCAGACTGCATGCTGACAGGCTGAGATACGAGAGCACTCTCAATCAGGACTCATGAGTAATATTTAATGCTGCTCTGTGTGTGTGATAAGCTGTGTCAGGAAATTCAAATGGATGTTTGTTCCTGTTTATTTGAGCACTGAGGCCGATTGATGGGGCTGTCTCCCGTCAGGCTGACGGGAAACCAGACTTATCTCACTTTCATTTTGCTCTACAGGCTGACTGAAGTCACATAAAGGTTTCTCTGAGGTGCAGATATTCGAATAGACTGAAATTATGGTGGGTTATTATGTGAATCATCCACAGCTAAAATTGTCCACTTGAGGGCATTATAACTCCCCTGACAAACACTAATGATGAATGTAAGTCCAATATCCACTCTCTTTTAGCTCTGATTTAGGTCTCCACCACGCAGCAAACTCTGTGACCGTGAAATGAAGCCAATGGAGAAGTGCCCAAAACTGCAGTTCCTCAAACGACCACCTGAGGCTGGCTACAGAAGTGAGTCAGTCTCAGTTTTGGTCTCTATAGCTAATTTCACCGTTCATGACAACTGTACTCAGGGTGAATTTTTATAGAACTTGTCTGTTCAAATTATATTAAGGCTTAAAGTTATGAAGAATTAAGAGCAGGGATGCTTTGTTTGAGAAGCCAGGCTTAATTCAGCCTGTGTCAGGTCTACTGATGATCCATGTATTTGATTTTTAGATTAGCTGGGAGGTGGAAGAAGCAGGAATACCATCATGGCGGCGGCCAGTGCCACCACACTGAGCTTCAGACAGCTCTTTAGAAACCTGTGGGTGACGTCACACATACGCCATCCATTCTTTATACTGTCAGCGGGAAAATATCTGGATCTTTAGCTGCTAGAAATAATTTGATTTAAAGCCACTATAATCAATATTTTTACAATAATTTTTACTCTGGTATGAACCTGAAGAGAATTATAAGCTCAATCTGCAGCTCCCCTCGGCTTTATGAGGCTTCATAGAGAGTTTTAGCTCAGTGTTTATCTGTCAGGCTAACAACTGTACTGTCTTGGTTCCTTCTCAGCGCTCTCATAGCGTCGTTTTCAGAGAAAAAGCTGTAAGAAGTTAGCACACAGTTGACAGACACAGGCAGAGACTAGTTGGTGAACATAGGCAGACAGAGCTAAAAGAGAATAAATATTGGACTTAGACAAAATACAAACTAAAGTAACACAAATTAATAACATTGTTGCTACATAATTGTTGGATGTGTAAGCCACTGTTTGCTAATAACTTCATCAGTTAGTGTTGTGCTGGCAGCTTGTTTTCCCAAACACCAAAAAAAAGAAAAAAAGTTATTACATGTTTAACCAGATAGTTAACCAGAAAAAACAAAACTATGAACAAAAACTCAGAGGCTAAAAAGACCTTTCTCATAGCACCCAAGAGTGCCTGCAAATCTGAAACCTTCCTCAGAAATAATGTTTTAGAAACATGGAGCACTTTTCCCAGGACAGAAGAAGTTGCAGACGAAAACAAATCTAACTTTATCGCCATTGATTCACTCCATTAGCTTTCTCCCACGGATGTAGTATGTTTCATTTCTGGCAACCCGAAGCATTGACATGGTCAGTGTGCGGGATCAGACCGGATCACACAGGACAAAACACAAACAGACATTCCTGATGTGAAGATTTCCAAAGAAGAAACATAGTGGCTGTAGTTTTTTTGCCAAGAAGCTTGTATTTCATATCTCTAATGACATAATAAGTAATTATATAATTTAATACAGTAAATATGTGACATATCTGTCAAGCTTGAATTTACCCTCCTTTTGACTTAGACTTGTCGTCATTTTAGCATTTATGGCTTTTACAGTGCTTGGTGGGTCACTTTCCCCACCTTCCTCCGTGTTGTTGTGTCTTGGTGGTATTCAGGAAGGAACATCCGCCTCACCCAGTGCAAGGCAGGAAAGCTGTGCTGATTGACAGGTCACAGTGGAACGACAGAGACATTTTAGGAGAGCAAGAGTCAACTTTGTTCACTCTACATAAGTGTGAATATGTAGAAAGGAGTAAAAAGGAGTGAGGACGAGGAGAGGAACGACTAGAGAAGGAGGAGGCGAAGACATGGCCAGCAAAGGAGAAGCTAATCAGACTACAAGGTCAACATATGGTAACAAATGTGAGCTTTACACTTTACTTCTTTACGTCTTGAGTCTCTCAACGCCTATCCTGATTGTTTAGTTTCACCTGCAGTTCTTCAAAGAACATTTTACCTTCTTGGCATTGATGGGCAGACAATACAGAGGCACGGAAACTTGTTTCTGACCTGTGCTGCTACGGAGATTGTGTCAAACCATGACCACTGTGTGATTGGTAACTTTGGGCTCCGAGTCGGGAGAAATACGTAACGCTTTACGGCACTAAGTCACACACCACCAACTATTTGACTGATTTTGGTGAAACTGGATCATATTTTATGGAGAAAATGTTTTCTAGTTTTTCCCTCTGATGTCCTCCGGCTGCTCCGCCTCAACTATCTGTGATTTACAGAGTTTCCTGATGGACAGTGAAGTAAACTGCTGCCAACTGTATCTGCTGTTAGCTAGTGTTAGCTCAGTTTGTTAGCCTGGACTGTGAGCTCAGAGCACCGTGCGAGTGTTAATGTTTGTGCATTGGACCACGCGTTTTTCAGGCCCGGTGTTGTCTCCACCTAAATACTACACCTCTGTGACACACAGAGGGTAATATTAACTATTGAATCATGTAGAGGCCAACTAATGTTCTATGTATGTAGGGCACTCTACAGTATGAGACAATGCATCACGTTTCTTCCACTTGAAGGGCACCAGAGCACCCTGCATCATCACTGAGTGCCACCATAGAGGGCACTTTATCATGTATGTATGTATAAATGTATATCACATTTTTCACCGACTGTGTAGTATTTCACTGCTGTGTAGAAAGTGTGGCAGAGTTTATGCTAACGTTAGCAGCTTTGTCCTGCTTTGTATCGATCTGGGGAAGCCAATGGCCTCAGCCAGACTTGTTATCTGAGAGAGTTGCCAAACACTTCAGTCTGTCCTCATCGTAAAAGCCTTTGCTCTAAAGTTACAAGTGAAAACATGCTGTTAAGTAAATGATGACGCATCAGTCTTGCTTGTCCAAACTAAACAGCAAAATATGATTATGCCATTAAAATGTTTATTAAATTCACATAGTCGTATTGAGACAAATGATCTCTTTTGCAAGCGAGAAAGACTGAGCAAGTCTGATCTTACATGTTTAATTATCAAGTTTTAAATCCACCAAACAGGAGAAACGTCTGCTTTATGGCAAACGTCTTATAGTTTTATCTGAGCTCCTGTTATCCCGCAACCTAAGTGAGAAACATACTCTTTAATTTTTAGATTCATAACAATGTTTTGCCAAAGCTTTGAACCATTTGAGGACCTACTGGACACTGAAACGTCTGCCCTCATGCTGCACAGTTGAAATACAGTCTGTAACCAGCAGATGGTGCCTCCACATCAGTCTGTAAAGCTTTATTGTGTGGTGATGGAGCTTAAAGTGCTCTGCTCCATCACTTTGTCTGATCAATACTTCTAACTTGATGGATGATGGAAAGACTTTGTTTTAGAGAGTAAACTTTTTATGAATATTACCTATGAAAGGACCTAAATCAGTAACAGCAACATTTCTGACAGAATATACTGAATTTCAATAGTATCAGTCCAAATGGACTAAATGATTGGTTACTCACAGGAAGTCAAATACAAGTTTAAATGTTAAGTTACTCACAAGCTAACGGTTAAATGCAGTTTAAATGATGGGTTACTTAGGAGTTAACAGTCAAACACATGTTCGTAGTTTAATTTATTGATATGGCAAGTGCAGGATACAAATACCATATCAAGTGAATACAGATGTATGTGCTTAGTTTTTAGTAGTTTACTAGTTAGTAGCATAGCAACACACAGGAATTGTGCTCTGCTGCTTCCTGGTGTGACCGGAGACCAAATACAACAGAAAGATTAATCTTGAATCATGACAAATGATCAAATATACATTAAATAAAGACAAAGACAGAGGTTTCTGTTAAATATTTCAAAAATAAACACGTCCTGTTTTGTGTCAGTGTTGACTTTTTTTTTAAATATTTAACTTTAACCAAGTGCTGTGAGTATCCTAAACATAACTATAAGAACTTATAATTATATATAAGATGCTTCAGTTTAGCAGATATTGTTGTAAAACAGTTTAAATTTGATCATTTTGTGTTGAGTGTGAAAATAAAAGGGGGTCTTGATGCCTTACATTATAGTTTGAGCTTCTCTCCAAATGAAACCTCCTATGAGTAGTTTTTTTTTTTTTCCTTATTCATCATCTCTTTATCTCAACCCGGAGATGCTCTCATCCTCCCGGCCAACCAGGACGAACAGACAGACAGCGCCATGGTAACATGAGACCTTCTTACATGTGGGTGGGAAAAGTCACACTCATTATACCTTAATAGAGCCACTGGGCTGTTTCCAGGGAAACTATGATTTTGTGTGTGTGTGTGTGTGTGTGTCTTGCAGTTAGTGAGTTTGAGTCAGGCTGAAAACATGATGTGCTGATGTCTCTGGGTTGATTCGACCTCCCGTCCCGACAACAACAACTGTTTGTGTGTTCAGTGCAGTGAGGTCAGTGAATGTCATGTCAGAGTTTGTTTTAACATAAACCATTCAGCAGATTTGATACAACCAGTGTAATAAATGATCTAATTATTTATTTCCTAATTTTTTATATAACGTCTGCACGTTATCAGGATGGAGTAATCACATCAACTGCAAAAAGTCTTTCAGCTTTTTAATTCACAAAGGTCTCTCCAGGTAAAGTTCAGGTTAATGTATAAATAGAGAGGTGACATTTAAAGTGGGGAAATGCTGACTACTGATTAAGGAAACTAGGAAGACTTATGATGCTATCTGTATCTATGGGGAGGGGTCCAAGACAGCCCATTAGAGAGTGTATGAGAACCAACTGTTAGAGCTCCACGGGGAGCCTTTTTCTCTGTAACCCCCTTTTGTGTGTTGCACTGTGAAACGCTCCTTTCTAGAATAATAAATTCAACTTAACTTTGATACTTCAAATCCAGTCTTCCTTATTGAAGGGTCATTTGAAAATTCTTATAACATGTATGGATGACAGAGACACCATTCACCTGATTACAAGTCAGCGTAGCATCAACAGGATTTAACAGACGTTAGTTTATGTGAGAAAAACGACACATTGAATTAAAGTTCAACAGATCAACAACTGTGTTAGAAAATATCTTCTTTGATAAAAGGTCAAAAGTACAAGTCTGTGGACATAAAAACACAAGGCGAGGCGGTAACTACAAGTCCCATGGTGCATTTCAGAAATATCCAAACACAGAACTTATATAACTATATATTATAAAATTCTGTCACACAAGCTACTATTCATGACTTCAACCCAATCCAACACATTCAAAATCAGTCTCAGCCTCTGTGGGTAACAATCAATGTAGGCTGTGAAGTGAAGCCAATGTGGAAGTGCCAAAAACTGCAGCTCCTCAGACACCCACTTAAAGCTGGCTCCGATGAGCCACCTCTTTGACCACTTTTAGATTAGCTGGGAGGCAGAAGAAGCAGGACTACCAACATGGTGGTGACCAGAGCCACAGACTGTCTAAAGCCCGCTCAAATGTGATCAGTCAGTTGCAAACTCGGGTTGCAAACAGAAACCTGCATGCTGAAATCTTGGTCCCTGGCCTACAGATTCTGCATATTTATAGAGGTTATTTTGGGATAAACTGGGATGTTGATAGAGAGCCAGGCCTCATTCAAAAGCAGCAATAACAGAAGAACCTGGCGACACGTAGAAGTCGGCTTCTGAACATCCGATCCTGACTGAACAGGCACACGTCATTGTTTCAGAAAACCTTTGTTTTTCACACCCACAGCGCACGAGATGAGCATTTTCAGATTTTTCTGTGGGAGTGAAAAACGCCTGGTTCAGTGAGGAGAGGAGGCCAAAACAGAGAGGTTTCAAAATTAGCATGAACATGGTCACATACAGACTTACAGAGAGATAATCTTCCCATATCCAGCAGTCTTCAGACTGAGAACAGAGCATTCAGATGTGTGTTATAGTAATAATCTGTAGGCAAAGGGCCAGGACACACACACACACACAGTCTTGAAACTAATTACCAACATTAATGAGTGACCTTACAACGAACTGAGAGAGACAGCAGGGGCTCCTTTTATTCATCATCATCAAAAAGAAGAAAGAAGAAACTACAAAGCAGCGTGTTCGTCTTCTTCAAGATCTCTTGTATCTCGTTAATGAGCAATAACAACATGGCCTTCGCCGCTGCTGCCGTCACTACTGCTGCAGTGTGTCTTCATCCTAATCTAACGCTCACATCAAAGTGCTCTCTTTTCTACTCACTTCAAAGCTGGGGTGGAAAAGTCAGCAGCTGCATAGTAATCAGGGGATAAGGATTTAGTATTCACACACACAAACAACCTTTCACAACCGTGTCTGTCAGAGATTAGTGAAATTTTTATGGTTCAATCTCTCCATCTCATTAGCCCGATCCGAAGCCTCTCATTGACTTCTGGGTCACATTGCCTTCCTAATCCTTGTTTGTACGTTAATTCATTGTGGTTTGCCTTTAATACGTTTTCACATTCAACAAACTGTTTGATCGATACCCCCCATTTGTCCTATTTTTATCTCCATCTGGTTCCCCTGGTGCAGTAATGCAATTCACCTTACACAGAGATTAATTCACATTTATCTAATCTAATATATTCTGATGTAAATGTTATCTATGAGTGAGTGAAATAAAAGTTTTCTGACGTTTATGTAAAATTGGTTATTATTATTATTATTCATTTATGAGACAAATTCAGAACAAACTTGTCATTCCTGTTTGTTAATGGATGAAAATGTCGATCACATGTCATCGTTATCGACAATCATGTGGTCAGAGCGTCACTAAAATAATTAGGAATCGTCCTCTGTGGTCCACAGTGAATACGTGACTTAAATGTTGTGCCATCACACCAAGTGGCAACCTCTGTTGCTGCGAAATGAAGCCAGCACAGGAAGTGCTGCAGTTCCTCTAACGTCCACCTGAGGCTGGCTCCAGAAGTGAGTCAGTCTCCATAAGTCCCCATGTTAAAATGTCCAACTTCACAGCAGAAATAAACATGTTTACAGCCTGGTACAAAAAACAGTTTTGGTCTCTGTAGTTAATTTCCCCGTTCATGACAACTGTACTGAGGGTGAATTTATATACAACTCACCTGTTCAAATTATATTAAGGCTTAAGGTTATTCAGGTGGGTGATTCAGGTGATTCAGACATTCATTCTTCTGGTCAATAAATCCAGTTATTCAATTGATAGTTAATCGAATGATTTCAACAAGCAACAATGCAAAGGCATTTGCTCTTTTCAGCTTTGCACATATGAGGATTTGTTGTCTTTCCCTGTTTTCCGTTGTTATAAATTAAATTGTTTTTGGGTTTATGATTGTTGATCTGACAAAATTAGCTATTTGAAGACGTCACTTGTGGTCTGAGGACTTGTAGTGGGTAGAATGAGGTTAGTTTGTGTGTAATAGAGAGAGTAAACAGGGATCTCTGCATTTGGACTGAAGTGTGTCCATGTTTGAGTCCTGTGTGTGTGCAGCAGGTGTGAGGCCAGACTTTGACCCAGGGTTTCTTCCTGTCCATCTGGATGCAGACAGTAGGAGGCTCTCAGTCTCCAACACTGAGCTCAGTGTCTGACTGTCAGAGCAGCTGAAAGGGAACTCCACTTTACAGCCGCACCCGAACACACCGTCCAAACATTTACTGTCGCACTGTGTTCATTTCAGCAGGGGATTTATTTTTGTAAATTAATTAAACAAGTATTCATAGGCTTTTCTACGTGTTTTCAGTCAGATCTTATAATAATAATAATTATAGCATCAATGATTTCATTTATTCTTAGAGCAACATTGTGTAAAAGTTGTTTGTGTTGCTATTAGCTGTATCAAGTGTTAAATTTATCTTTAAGTAAATGCTGGGCAGCTGTGGTGTTATCATACCACAGTGACCTTATTTGAAGTATGACACAAAACTCTGTAATTCAAAGTTCAGAGTGTAATCCCACTGTGGTAAATATGGACTTTGCTAACAGCCAAACATCAACAAGGTCAACAACACAAGACATAGCAGCCAGCTAATATTACTTACTAGTCCAACAGCAGTCAGCCCAGCTCGGCGTCTGTCTTTCAGCCTTTTATTTCACCAAGCTCTCACCAACCACTAAAAGTCAGTCCCACATTTACTCTTGTCCGGCGACAAAGTTACACGACAGAGACACCATTCACCTGATTACAAGTCAGTGTAGCATCAACATGATTTAACATCTGTTACTTTATAGGAAGAAAGTTACACAATGAAGCTAATAATAATGAATATAAATATTAATAAGTAGCTTTAGCTGTTTAATGTGGAGCATTGAGTCATTTGACCTCTACATCAACTGTAGAAATCAAACACAGTAGTACACAGTAGTAGTAGCCAGGTTGAATTTCTGGAGAAGTGAAAATAGGACAGTGGCATATCCTGACATGTTAAAATTTCCTGTCAGATGCAGATCTGTTGATATCTGTACCGAATTTCATGACAAGCCATCCAATAACCAACCAGGTCCGTCAAGTCATTTTGCTAGTGTCGGTAAAATATGATAAAAAACACATCAAGCATTGTCTGTAGGAGAGGAAAAAGGAGGCGGTGGTGATGGTTTTTAAAGTCAGACATGGACAGAGTTATCAGTGCAGAAGCATGCTGCATCTGTCGTGTGTTAGCACTTCCAGACATCTCTCTGTCTCTGTGGGAGTGAACAGCAGCTGAACATGAAGAAAGTGGGTTGTCTGGAGGCTGGATGTGTGGGCACTGACTGAGGCTCCTGTGGCACAGTTTGTAGCCAGGATGGGTTGAATCTTTGTTGATGTTATGACAAGGCTTTTCAGGTAGCGATCAAACTGTCATTGCAGATTGTTGTTGGTAGAAGTTGCTCAAAAATCTTTCTCAAGATTCAGAGATGTTGCACCTTCTTAACAAAAGAGGAGACGATAAGGGACCAAGTGTTCAGAGCTTAAAACTGCTCTGCAGATATTTTTATTTATATTGACAGAGTTTCAGCCAATAGACTGGGATGGTGCCCATCCATGTGACTAACTAGCTAACGAATTGACATCAACCTTAGTTAGCCAGCTGGCTAGTGTTTCAATGATATTAAAAAACTAACTAGTTAGCTAATCTACATTGATTGTTAGACTGCAAGTTAGTCGATAGAGAAAACGTCCTACAGACTTTTGTTGTTCCAGCCGTTAACTTAAGGTTTAGCTCTCCGCTAACGTGAATGGGGATGACATGATTCAATTGTGTGACTCTTTGAGACTTTGCAAATATTATCAGACCTAATGGACCAAATTTTGACAGTGAATTGAGTCATTTTGCGGGGCATATCCACTGTTTTACAGCTGCTTCTTTTACAGTGTAAGCTTAAAGAAAAAAAGTGTTTTCGGGTCAGTGTGCACACACAAGACGGACGCCATTGCTGTCATTACACGGTTTGGCCACCATGCCAAAAAGGGCTTCAAAGCTCAATGTGCGTGATATTGAGGCGAGATTAAAATATTCCAGATGCTGCTGCATGCAGTTTAAGCAAAGACAGCTACAAAAAACAGCTGCTATTTTTGCTCATTATTTTGCCGCACACAAACACGCGGTTGCTTGGCGGTGTGATTGGATGTTTTCGGGATAGATTAATCAGGTATATCTGTGCAGCGTGGGAGAGAAAAGGGAGACATCAGAGTGAGAAGACAAAAGGTGAAGTATGAAAAATATAAAACATAATAGTATTACATCCGCTCACGCACACAAATACACACACCTACGCTGCCAAGTCCTTTCTTTGGTGTCGCCTCTCAGCAGGATGTGTACTCGTCTCCGTTTGCTCCCATTGATTCAGTCCTGCTCTCCGAGATGTTTCCGTGGAAACGGGAGATGGCGATCCCCCGACATGCATTTCTATTCATCTGTATTGAGTCTCAGTCGCCTCATTGAGAGTATGCCTTGTTTCACCTCATCTCTCTCTCTTCATTGCCCCCCATCTTCACATCAGTTTCTCCTCTTCATTTATACTCTGCTTTGGTTTTCACTCATCTGTTTCCTCACTACTTTTTCTCTGTTTTGGTCCAGATGTTTTTCTGCCCCTCTCCTTGTTATCTCTCCTCTCTTTTTTCATCTTGACTTCTCCCTGTTGATTTACAGTATCTGTACCCACACGCTTTGTCTTTTTGCTTTCTCCTTTCTTTATGTTTTACTTGTCTTTCTCAGTCACGACAGGAATTTGTGATATTTGCAAATTTTTCAATACAAATAAAACACCACTTCCCTATAAATATGATGATGAAGTAAGAGGCCATATTTACTATATAATGCACTATATTTACTGTATACAGTAAATATACTGTATACAGCACATATAGCACACTCTTTGCATTCTCTCAGCCAGTCGTCACCTGGAATGAGTTTTCAACAGAAGGAGTTTCCAGAGGTGCTGAGCACTCGTTTCAGTGTCACCAGCAAAGCGCCTCCAGTCCTCATGAGACCCAGTTTCATCAGAGTGTTTGATGGTTTTTGCGACTGTACTTGAAGACACGTTCAAAGTTCTTGAAATTTTCTGGATTTACTGAGCTTCATGTCTCAAAGTAATGATGGACTGTTGTTTCTCTTTACTTGGTGGAGCGTTCTTGTCATAATATTAGAATAACAGAGATATTCACTGTATAGAACTGTGTGCCAACCCTACATCTGCACAACACAACTGATGGTCTCAAACACATTCAGAAGGAAAGAAATGTTTTAATATTAAAAAGCTAATATTTTAAGTTAGTTAAGGTGTAACTATTTATATATGTCACTTTATCATTTAACCATTTTCAAAATTTGGTTGACTTTTCAACATAGATGAATAACCAGCACATAGTATATCTGAGTACAGGAAAGGAGGAAGTTGACTGCAGTTCTGACCAAGATTTGCTCGACTGTGATTGGAGCAAAGAGCCAAAAAGGGCAGTATTCAAAAGGGTCAGCTGATTAAAAACATGTCACAGCGAAAGAAAGGACTGCTACTATTAAATGACGATAGTTTTTGCCTAATAAAACTACCCTAGTGTTTTGCTACAGTGCTCTTGAGCAAGGCACCGAGCTGAGAAACTGTCTTCTTCCAGCAGCTGAACAGTAGCTGCTTTTACACTGACTCTGCTCTTGAGCAAGGCACTGAGGGTAACTCAAATACTAAAGTATCACTCATTTTGTCTGTGTGTATCACATGTACCATGCGTACTGTGTGTGTGTGTGTGTGTGTGTGTGTGTGTGTGTGTGTGTGTGTGTGTGTGTGTGTGTGTGTGTGCTTGCATGTATCCAGACTGTCTGTTTGTGTGGTCTGATCAGTGTGTCATTGTGTGTCCCCTCTCCCTCTCCCTCCTCCTGCCAGTCCCCCCAGAGGCCATTGGTTTCCTGTCAGCGGTGGGTGTCTTCATCGTGGCGTTGGCCGTCCTCTTCCTCTTCATCAACAAGAAGCTGTGTTTCTCACGTGTTGGTGGACTGCCCTGTCTGGAGCAACATGGCCGCCGGAAGAAAGGACGACTGGGAGTCCGCCAGGGGCTTGGTGAGTGAGCGACAAAAATGATTATGTCTTTGTAATGTTGCTAACAGCCAAATATCAAGCAAGGTCAACAACACAAGACATAGCAGCCAGCTAATATTACTTATTAGTCCAACAGCAGTCAGCCCAGCTCGGCGTCTGTCTTTCAGCCTTTTATTTCACCAAGCTCTCACCAACCACTAAAAGTCAGTCCCACATTTACTCTTGTCCGGCGGCTTCTTGCTCGCTCACTCTCTTCTTTTCTCTTCTTAGCTTCCTCCGTCAGTGTCCTCTTTGGTCTCTTCTCCTCTGTCATTATGTCCATAGAGGCTGGCCAGCTCAGGTTCTGGCACATCACAGACTCCATCCCCTGTCAGCATTCGCCCACACCACTAACACTAACACTCCCCGATGCTCTGAGCTCACAATCCAGGCAGTCCGGCTAACAAATTGAGCTAACATTAGCTAACAGCAGCTACAGTTGGCAGCAGTTTACTTCACTGTCCTTCGGGAAACTCTATAAATCACAGAGAGCTGAGGCGGAGCAGCCAGACACCATCCACCTGATTACAAGTCAGTGTAGCATCAAGATGATTTAACAGACATTCAAGTTTATGAGAGAAAAGTTTTTTTCTGGGGTTATTCCGTCATCATCACATTGTGGTCAAAAAATAGGTGGTGCCTATTTTACTTCCAGGCAGCAGCAATAGAGGTGCAACTTGCATGTAATCCCCACTCAATCTCATCGTTCTGAGCAGACTAATCGAGAGTTAAAAACAGGTTAAAGGCTCAAAAATATGCTTAAGTAAAGATGTCCAGAAAAAAGAAATGAGTACTTTTTCCATTACTTGTAATGCTTACTCTCCACTCCTGTGTGTTGAGCGCTATAGCCTCCTACACTTTTCCAAATGAACTTAATTTGTTTATATGAATCATTCAAATGCTCGTTGACTCTGACTAACAGTAAACACAGAAAGAAGCTGCCTGATCTAACTCCATTTACATGTGTGATGGATAGCAAATGAGTGCCTGCAAGTGTCTGAATTGTAAGAATGAAATGACAAGATACACATCAGACTGCTGGATAAGATACCAGCTGTGGCACTTGCTCTGCAAGTTAATTGAAACATCAGTGCGAATGTTGTTGTGGATATTCTGATCTGTGGCTAATTATCCAGCACAGCTACAATTGTAATTGTAGATCATAGAAGGTCCAGGAAATATGAGTATTTATTGCTGGTGGGTCACACATATGTAATCCCTCACATAATGATTAGATAAGTAAGTAGCAAGTTGACCAAGATGTAGATTGTTATGCAGAGAATGAGATCGTGGATACAAGTGGTCGAAATTAGCTTCCTCCATCGGGTGGCTGGGCTCGGCCATAGAGATAGGCTCAGGAGCTCGGAGTAGAGATGCTGCTCCTTCATGTTGAAAGGACCCAGCTGTGTGTTCCGGGCATGTCCAACTAGTAGGAAACCCTAGGAAACACCCAGAACCTGCAGAAGTGATTATACAGCCCATCTAGCGTGGGAATGCCTTGGCAGGAGGAGCTGGAATGTGTTGCTGGGGAGAGGGATGTCTGAAACGGCCTGCTAAACCTACTGCCTCCACGACCCGACCCCAGAAGAAAATTGATGGATGGATAGGTGGATGGATAGGAAGGTTGTCCTTGGGGCATGACCAGAGTTAGCATGACCCACAAAAGCCACATTTGGTTGAAATAAACTCTCAGAAAGAAAGATAAAAAACTGTTTTACATAATGTTGAGCTATACACGAGAGCATCTCATTGACAACCATCAAACCTGTAGAAATATCTGTATTTCAGATTTCTTACAAGTGAGCTCTGCCTGCTTTCTAGTGAAGGTTCACCTGTTATATAACCTGAAAGATCTCAACAGGAAGGCCAGAGAAAGAGAGTGTGTGACTCCTGTGTGCATTAAGACTTCAATTAAACTGTTCAGTAACAGTGAGAGAATGTGGGTGAGTTTGTGTTTGTACAGTGGTTTCTGTGGGCGAGTTTGTATGTATGAGAGAGTGAGTCAGTGCCATAACTGTCACAATGCTTTGCAGCAGCACATAATGAAAGTATGAACATTATAAAACCTTGAAGAAAAATTCAGCAAAGAGAAAAACGATACAGAGAGAGGCAGAGAGGAAAAGGACGCTTGGTCTGTTGTTCTCTTTTTCGTCAACCAGTCAAACTCTGTACTCTCCTCCCACTTGTCAAACACTGCTAACACCCAGAGCAAAGGTTACTCAAGGTCACTGAAAAGTTAGCTTATGCAGGCGGGATTACCAACTGCCCCAAACGCCCCAGACTCACTTTGTCTGTATAGTCTGTACATTAAATCATAGTATCAATATTGATAAGGTTTTGTTTTGTTTGCTAACCTTATGTCAATTGTCACAGCTAGTTGTGTTCTTCATTGACGCAGGAGTTCACCGCTAAGAGTAGTCACGTTGTTTGGTTTTATTGGGAGGAGAAACTAGTTTAAAAGCCACTAGAAAACCAAATCCACAACCGCCTTCTTATTTAGGGTTTTATATACATAATAATGAGCATCTAAAAAGTTTTAGGAATTAGTTTCAGATTTGAAATATATGTATTTACATTACATAAACATTTAGTCATTTAGCTGACTCTTTTATCCAAAGGAACTTGCAAAAAGGAAAATAATCAAGGTACAGTGCAACAAGGTCATGTTAGTGCAGCAATAAGTACTGTGACAGTTCTAGAAGGGGATAGATTTAGCATGTTTAGCATGTTGATAGTGTTGGAGAGGAGGTCTTCTATGAAGAGCTGGGTCTTCGGGAGGTTTTTGAAGGTAGAAAGGGACATTCCTGATCTGGTAGCAACTGGTAGGATGTTCCACCAACAGGGAACAACAGATGAGAAAAGTTTGGATTGTCCTGAGTGTACAGGTGGTAGAGATCTGCCTAAAAGCCAATGAGTGTCTTAAATAAACTGTCGAGAAAGGAAATATTCTTACATCTGTTTTCTTCATTAAATGAAAAAATCTAACTGCACACCATCTGAACTCATTTCTCTCTTTTACTGCACTAAGATTATCTTATTTGCCTGTTAACTCATCGTTGAAGTCACATTCACATTCCCACCAGTGGGATGGTTGAATCCAGGTGGAGACAAACAGTGAGCAAACAGTGCACTGGTTCGTTTGTTCTTCACCTGCAGCAGGTGGAGTCTCTGGTATTTCCAGTTGGTTTCCTGAACAAATAAGAGATCCTGTTTGGATTCTCTCCATACCATTCAAAACTCTCTGCAGCTTAACAGGATGAGGTAGGGGCTCTTACAGTATGTTTTCAACTACAAATTCAGTCAAACTGTCCGTGAAAATGTAGTTCTTAATCTGGAAACTGTAGGCCTGATTGCAATGAAAGGCTTGTGTGTCACTTTAAATAGATTTTCCTTCATCAAAAGACAGTTTTTCAGGAAATAATCTTAATGTTATTGATGTTGCAAGATAATCCTTAATTTCTGGCATTATCTAAAGGGTTTCAAGGGTGTATTAAGAGATTAGGTAGTTAGAAATTGAGGAAGTATTTGATCCACACATCTGTTTAACTTAAGTTGTTTTAATTGAAGAAAATCTTTAAGAAGGACTGTTATAATGAAGTATGACGTTATCTTGTTGAAAGGTAACATAGATTTACTAACTGAACAGGTTAGTAAAATGAGTCCTATATTGACTCAGCCTATCGACAGGCACTCACTGCTTAGTTCAGCAGTCAAATGACTGCCTCGCCTCGGCTGTATGACTCTGCGTGTTGATTTTAAAGACTTTAACAGTACAGTGTTGGCAGGAGTCTTCAATGCAATAGCAGCTAGGTTTCTCTTCAAGTACTTAAGCATAATGAGAATATTATTTATTAAAGTTGCTGAACAAGGTTTATTTCTCGCTTTGTGTACTGTATGTAGTCAGATAAATCAGACACAAGGTGATTCAAACCATATAGTGTGCTATAAAATGTATTGGAATATATTAAAAATCAACTTATATACCCCATTATGTTCATATTTAATGTTTAATATTAGTTTGAATAATTATATTGTCACATATAATCAGTGTTTACTATAGCATGTAACTTGGGAACAACAAATGTAGTCTGAAAACTCTGGTTAATAATGTTGTTGGAATAATAAAGTCCCTAAAAGGATTCATGAGCCAAACAAACGGCATCAGGTTTTGAAGACCTTGAAGACCTTGAAGACCTTGAACCAAGACCTAGTCCAAGTCCTAACTAAGGCCCATGGCACTGATAACGGTATAGGCACAGATGGAAGAGATTGTAAATTATGGTGCCAGAATGGACTAATATGGCGTCAGGACCACTGACAGTATAAACAATGGACATAGGTTACTATGTTATCCACAGGTTACTGATTTTGAAGCTCAGAACATGTTCTAATGTTCTGAGTTCTAATGTAATAACTTATTACATTATTGGCAAAATGTTATTACGTTATTGGCTCAAACACTTTATTACATTATTGCCATGTTATAACGTTATTGGCTTCATTACATTTAAAATGGCCCAAATTATTACGTTATTGGCAGGTATTACATTATTGGACTTTATTACATTATCGGTTGCTACAGGCCTGAACACTGATTTCTTATCTCCAACAAAGTAATGAACCTATGACAGAAGGCAGAACATTAGATACCAGATAAAAGCAGTGTTTTATTCAAATTTTGGTGTTTGGGACAAACTGGGCATATGAACAGACAGTAGAAAAGTTTCTTTTACAGTAAAACAAGGTCATCATTGGTGTCTATCCTGAATCTATCCAGGAACAAACACGCAGAGCACTGAAGCATCAGCTGCTTGGCACCAGCTTCACAATCAGTGGCTCATTCATAAGCTGCTTGGCTAATTACTAAAGTCCAGTCGCATTCATGCAGAGAGATGCACAGATGCTCAACTGGATTGACATCTGGGGAATCTGGAGGCCAAGTCAACACCTTGAACTCATTGTTGTGTCTCAAATCATTCCTGAACCATTTTTTCCTTGTGGCAGTCCACTGCCATTATGGTCTGTAACAAAGCTTAGGTAGGTGGTATGTGTCAAAGTAACATCCACATGAATTGCAGGAGCCAAGGTTTCCCAACATTGTCCAAAGCATCATACTGCCTCAGCTGGCTTGCCCTTTTTCCATAGTGCATTCTGGTGCCATGTTTTCCCCAGGTAAGCGACATACATGCACCCGGCCATCCATGTGATGTAAAAGAAAATGTGATTCATCAGAGCAGACCACCTTCTTCCATCGCTCCGTGGTCAGTTCAGATGTTCACGTGTCCATTGTTGGTGCATTTAGCAGTGGACAGAGGTCAGCATGGACATCCTGACTAGTCTGTGGCTACACAGCCCCGACAAACAGCGATCCACTGTGTGTTCTAACACCTTTCTATCAGAACCAGCATGAACTTTTTCAGCAGTTTGAGCTGCAGTAGCTTATCTGTTGGATCAGACCACACAGGCCAGCCTTCGATCACCATGTGCAGCCTTGTTCACCCATGACCCTGTCGCTGGTTCACCTCTTTTCCTTCCTTGGACAGCTTTTGATCGGCACTGATCACTGCAAAACGAGAACACCCCACAAGAACTGCAGTTTTGGAGATGTTCTAACCCAGTCGTCTTGCCATCGCTATTTGGTTCTCGTAAAGTAGCTCAAATCCTGACGCTTGCTTCTAACATCAACTTTGAGAACAAAATGTTCACTCGCTGCCTGATATACCCACCAGCTGACAGGTGCCATTAATAATGAGATAATCAGTGTTATTCACTTCACCTGTCAGTGGTCATAATGTTGGTAAATTATAAATTGTTTTGTTTCAGTCACTGTGAATTTGAGTGAATGCATGTCTTTGTGTATGTGCATGTGCTTCTATACATGTATGTATTTGCATTTTTGTGTGTACGTGTGTGTGTGTGTGTGTGTGTCACCGTGCCATGTATTCATTGAGCCATATTATATTATTCCACTCTGAGAGCTTCCGCCTGTGAATAGCTTCAGAAGACAGAAGTTAACTGACCAATCAGCCGTCACTCGCCCACTCAGAGAACAGCTTCCTGCTCTACATGTAACCATGACGATCGCTAAGGTAGAGACGGTGACCTGCACTTTAGAGAGGAGGGCCAGTCATTCCACTGCAACATCATTTATTCAGCTGTTGCTATCCAATTATAGTTGAATTATGACGTGAGAAGAGTGACCCTCCACCCAGCTAGCGCTGTGTGTGAGCGATAGCGAGCGAGCAGGGCTTCATATGTGCTCTCTCCTCTCTTACTTTATAAGCATTTTCACATAAAAGACAGATATTTTTACTCAAAATGGCTTTAATATGTTGTACCTGTGAGCTCGTTGATAGTCTTGTTTCCTCAGGATTCCTCAGTCAGTTACTGAAAGATTGAAAATGTAGTTCACTCAGTTCCATCCATCCATTTTCTGTAACTGCTTATCCTTATCAGGGTCATTCATGGTGGGGCTGTAGCCTATCCCAGTTGACTTTGGGCAAGAGGCATGGTACACCATGGACAAGTCAACAGTTCATCACAAGGCACATAGAGACAAACTACCATTCACACAAACCGCTCACATTCACACCTACGGCCAATTTAGTCACTAATTAACCTATTACAGTTTTTCTTAATTGCTAAAACACAATTTCTGAAACCTCACCTCAAAACAGTTTTACCTGTGCTCAAAACCAAACACTGCTCTCAAATCATAAACAAACGATCAAAATGATATACACTATCAAGCAGTCAGTAAACAATACACCAAAAAAATAGAAAACACATTGTTCAAAATATATAGTTATCAGTGAGTACATTTTTAATCTCAAAACAAATTTCATATTTTTCCGTCATTCTTCCTCCTCCTTGTACCCCTATTTTTACAGTACTGTACCCTGCATCTCACAACTAACTTGTCCTTTGTCTCTGTAATACTGTAATTCTTGTTCTTTGTTGATATGAACCTGCAACCAATCAAAATCTATTGAGCAGTCAGTACTGTAAACAAATGGAAAGCACAATGTTCAGGGCCATACAATTACAGTACACATTGTCAGTCCATGGACAAGAACATGGTCTATGATTGTTGCTCGAATTTCATTGGATGTTCCCCCTCTGTCTTCCTCCTCATCCCCCACCTCGCATACGTACTCGTCCTCATCCTCTCACATAGTTTCTTCTACCCATTCTCAGACTTTTTCATTCCCACCTTCAACAACCTGTTTGCTCTCTGAACTGGCTTATACTGGTTGTGTCACATCATTTGAAACAAGTGAAATCAATTTTGAGTGGTTGTGTTTAATCAATAACATGTTGTTGCCACTTGTGTTTACCAGTATGGATGACATGTGCATTAGAGTGCAGAATGTGTTTTGAGAATGGGAATGTGTTTAGAGTTTTCCTGAAAAGTGTAAGTGAGATCTGCAAATTGTGTTTTACCATGTCAAATGGTTTAAGGTATTGACAACAGACTGAATAATTAGCTAAATGAGTTCAGGCAACTGAGAACTTTGTTCAGCCAATGAGTTTTAGTGATTTAGCAATTGAGAAAAACTGTAAGTGCATGTCTTTGGACTGTGGGAGGAAGCCAGAGTACCCGGAGAGAACCCACGCAGACACGGGAGAACATGCAAATTCCAAAGACCCCAGCCGAGGTTCGAACTAGGAACCTTCTTGCTGTGCGGCGACAGTGCTAATCTCTCAGTTGTTTTTCTTTATTTGTATTAATTTCTACATTTGTTGTCATCTGAAATGATTTTCCTTCAATCTGTGGTCAAACTCATTCCAAGCCATCTTATTTAGGTTTAGGTCAGGTGATTGTGGAGGCTAGGTCATGTGAAGCAGCACTCCTTCTTGATCAAATAGCCCTTACAGAGCCTGGAGGTGTGTTTGGGGTCATTGTCCTGTTGAAGAACTAATAATGGACCAAATAAGCTCTACCATATGGGATGACATCTCACTGCAGAATGCTGTGGTAGTCATGTTGGTTAAGTCTGCCTTGAATTTTGAATAAATAACCATCAGTGTCACCAGCAGAGAACCCCCACACCATCACATCTCATGTTTCATGGTGGGAACCACACATGCAGACACCATCCATTGAATTTCTTTACGTCTCACAAAGACAGTCTGAACCAAAAGTCAAATTTAAATTCATCAGACCAAAGTCCAGATTTCCACTGGTCTAATGTCTGTTCATTGTATTTGTTGGCCCAAGCAGTTCTTCTTCTTGTTGGTCTCGCTCAGTCGTGGTTTCTTTGCAGTAATTCAATCATGAAGGTCTGATTCACACAGTCCCCTTTGAACAGGTGATGTTGTGATGTGTCTTCTATTTGTACTCTGTGAATCATTTATGTGGGCTCTAATCTGAGGTGCTATTAAATGTCTAAGGCTGTTAACTTTAATGGATTTATCCTCTTGGTCTTTGTCTCCTGGTACGGTCTTCATAAGACCCAGTTTCATCATACCATTTGATGGTTTTCGTGACTGCACTTGAAAACACGTTTAAAGTTGTGGAAATGTTCTGGATTGACGGACCTTCATGTCTTAAAGTAATGATTGACTTTCATTTCTCTTTACCTAGTGGAGTAGTTCTTGACATAATATGGATTACTACAACACAACTGATAGATATACCTGTAGGCTAAAAAAGAGAGGAAACACGCTTCATTAGCAGTAAACAGGTCTAACCAACCAGCTGTTGACATTTGCTGCACTATTTGCTCAATGGATCAGTTTTAAATACTGCAGGGAGGAGGTACAAACACAAAACATGACTTGTTCTTGTTCATGTCATGGCTCAGCGCCACTACTCCCTTCATGATAGAAAAAACAATTTAGTTTATCACTACAGCTACAAATGGGTGATGACATTTAAAAATAGGTCCACTGTGACCACTGTGTCCTCCTCTCCTCTCCTCTCCTCTCCTCTCTCTCTCCTCTCCTCTCCTCTCCTCTCCTCTCCTCTCCTCTCCTCTCCTCTCTCTCTCTCCTCTCCTCATTAACTCTCCCAGCTTTTCCTTTTTGTCACTCCCCTTCTCTCCTTGTGTTCATCTCCCTCCAGTGAACAGCTATGGTGAAGATGAAGATGATGGCTCCAGCTCCTCTGACAGTGAAGAAGAGGTCCTGAAGCAGTTTGAGATCTCGGTTTCGCGTTCGCAGAGTTTTCGTACCGCAGCAACCAACGGTGGCGAGCAGCAGTCCCAGCAGACACAGCTGGCTCTGGGCCGACGCCACAAATTCACCCGACTGTCGGACCAGGAGGAGGGCAGCACCGAGCCGTCGGACTGCGAAGGTGAGCCAATTTTATCTCATTTAAACACTGGTTGGTGGATCAGATATACGACGAATTAAACACAGACTCTAAACAGTGTTGTCTGTCATGTGTGTGTGACGGGATTTTAGGAGTTTTTTCAGCTGTTACCAAAGTAACTACCTGCTTTCCTGTTTCCTGTTTGGTGCTGAAATTAGCTTACAGACCTTCTGATAATATTAAACATGTTTGATTTTATCTGAACGTCAAGACGAGAAACAGAATGATATTTTCCACCAAAGTGACTGTCAACAAAATGAAACAAACAAATCAGAATCTGTTGTCACTTATTACTGTTAAACAATAAACAGAGTAGAAACGTTATATAAAATACATCACTCCCTCTCATGTGATATCGCTTAAATATACTGCGGTAGATTTTACCCTACATACAACATAGAAAAATCAATTAAAAGAACAAGTTTGGTTGGACGAATACAGTTGTGTTTTAAGTGGCTGCTACACTCACGTTTATATGTTTACAGCCTCTCTCTTGAAGCTCACAGGCATGTTCAGCATTGAGCAGATAATGTACATACTTGAGTTATTTTCTCCTATTGCTGTTTTACTGCTGGATGATGAAGTAGTTTGTTTACCCAGCAATGAGTTTTCATGCATCATATTTCTTATTCCCAGTCCCAGTAGCTTATTATTATTATTGTTATGTAGTAGTGGAGTTGAAAATAACTGCACTTGTGTTATCTAAGGGAAATGAAACACAATTGGTTGCCTCCTGGCATCCTCCAGTGTTCGAACTAGAGAAAGCTACAACAAAAATTCTTATTAGGGATGCACCGATGCATCGGCTGAACATCGGTATCGGCTGATATTCGCCGCCTTAACTGCCATTGGCCATCAGCAAATAAAGATGACATTCACCGATGGCAGTGGCTGATGATTATATGGGGGTTTTGTAGCCAAAACACGGGCACTTCAGATCCTTCTTCCTGCGACCCTCTGTTCAGCAGGCAGCAGTCTCACTCACTCACTCACACACCCACTACAGCTCTGGCTAACGTGCCAACAGACACTCCCACTACCTTCAGCTCACTTCACGCACGACGGCCCCGCCCGCCCTTAGCCTACAAAATAAAGTCTGAGAAATGTCTGCATGGAGCACAGCTGCTTACAGGTGTGCAGCTGACAGATGTGCAGCTTACAGTGACAGTTTCCTCATCGCTACCTGAACCAGCATCCTCCCTCAATCACGTCCTGAGTGTCCTGGACATATCCTGTATTCTGTGATTTTCCTCTTTTCATTTCTAACCGGCCCGTTTCAGTTTATGCCCGTACACGCCCGGTGTCTCCTCTCTGTCTCTTGCTCGCTCCCAATTCACATATACCGCTAAAAATAAATGTGATAGTATGAAAACATTACAAGTGAGAAAATGAAATGAAACATTGTAATAATTGCTGTGACCACAGCTGGACACGGTCTATAACTGTCGTTTATATGCAGATTGGCGTCCGAGGTATAAATGCTCAGAAATCAAGTTTGTTTCATTTGAATACGTTGTAAGCTTTAGAAGCCATCAAACACATATATTTAGGAAAAGTCACGGACTGAGAGACATGTAGTTTGAATGTAAACCTTCTCATTGAGTAAGCTTTTGTTTATCAGGCTAAAACCACTCAAATCATTTTGTTGGGCAATGTAAGTACTGAAAAAATCTTTTCATTGATTAGTTAGCTATACACCAATCTAAGAGGGGTTTGAAAGTTATTTTTCAGAAAAGAACTTGTCATGTGAATTAAGGTAAAAAAAATGACATTAAAGGTTGTTTTTGTTTCATAAATTTGTCTGATTGAATTTGTGCTCATTCAAGGATAGTATGATGAAGAGCTAAAAGACTTTTAAGACAGTTCAGTAATGTTTCCGTGGCACAAAGGGAATAAATAACAAAAAGAAAAAACATCGGCATCAGCATCGGCCATCGGCCAAGTTGTTATTTTAAACATCGGTATCGGTATTGGCCCAGAATTTCACAATCGGTGCATCCCTAATTCTTATCAAACTTATGGAGGTGCTTGTCCAATGGTAATTGCACATTGCGCAGAGAAAGTGCAACATGAACATCACATCCACTTTCTGTCCACCTGTTGAATCTCCAGTTTGATCAGGCCTGGCTAAAACTTTGTCCACATAGCAGTCATTTCGTGCAGCCCTCGGTCACTGGCGCTGTGCAGGTTAGCTTCCAGCTGACCTGACTGAACTTGTGTGCAGTAAATAATTAAATTAGATTTTATATGAGCCGGCTCAGGGGAAGCAGATTGTACCAGTTTACCTCTGCCGAGCTAAAGTCCTGAAACTCCAACAAACAGAAAAGATCCACCACTAATCCGTCCTCACATCAACAAGCCAAAAGGCCACAAATAACGTTTTTGCTGCAGATTTAGAGGCTGTAAAGAGCTCAGGGAGGCTCAATGTGATTGGACTGCTGTGGCTCGATGAGTGTGGACAGACAGCTACTTTAATTAGGACACTTGTTTGTAGTCGGTTCTGGTGTTTTAAGACTGATGAGAACACAAAAACAGGCAATTCTTATCCTTCTATCTCTGTGAAATTACCACTAATGTCATTGTTGGAGTCATTTGTCTGTTGTTTAATTGCTCTCACATCAAAACAATTACAAAAGATTTAGTTTGATGAAGTCATTTTCTGGTTTCAGCTTCTAGAATGTGAGGATGTGCTGCTTTTCTGTCATATAAGATCGTATATTTTAATGTCTTTGGACTTTTTTACAATTAATTAATTGAGAAGATAGTGAGATAGAGCTAGTTGCTACCTAGAAAGTAGAAACAAATGTTTAGACCAGGGGTCGGCAATTAGCGGCCCATCAATTATGTCTGGCCCGCTAGATGACGTTGATTTATTTTAAAATATATATATTTTTTAATATATCTTTTAAACCTCATGTTTTCTGTCAAAAATACAACAATTCCACAGATTTCACAACATTTATTGAAAAGTAGCCGATAAGTAACGTGACAAAACAGCAGCCAGAACATCCTTGCAGCCTCTTTACTTGACGCACAGGTTGGAACGCTAATTGGCACGTGCGTGCGCTGTAACCTGTGGCAAATAAAAGTGTCCTGTGTCCCTCTTGCAACGGACAATGTGAACAAATATGTTTCATTGAATAAAAAAAAACAAACAAACAAAAAACAAACAAACAAGGTCGGCTCAAATATCAAATAGCCTAACTAAAAACTGTGAATGCACATCAGCGGCATGGGGAAACAGATCTGCGCTGCTGTATACATTAGTTATGGCAGGTTGCTAGGGCAGGTTGCCTGTTTCATGACAGACGCCAGGAGATGCAGCAGTGGGCGTAATAACAGCACATAGAAGCAAATTAATGTTTTAAATTAAATTAAATAATGTTTATTTTTAATATAATACAAAAAATAGAAAACCTTTTTTTTTTTCCAGTAGGAAAGCATGGCCGTGGCCCATGATTGAATTGTCAGAAAAAAAATTGGCCCGGCTCCAAACTTATTTGCCGACCCCTGGTTTAGACGATCTGAACATACCGGCCTTCTTTCAGAGGAGCAGCTGCTCGTTGATGGGTTGGTAACATTTTTAGGTTGGGGTCATTCTTTCTTAAGCGGTATTCATTTTCCGCCTTTAACCAACATGCACACAAACACACACAGGCCGATGACTCCCCTCAGCCTGTTGCTATGGTCAGCACTCTATGCAGCCATTGGTATAACAGTCAGACTGATCTTAATGATAGTGAATTGAAGATAATTGTTATTGACTGGTCTTAGGTGCAGGATGTTCTCTGAGTGTTTCTGTCTCAGGAAAAGGTCATGGATTGAAAGATTACACAATATCACCTCTGTTAACACACAACAGAGGCAGCTTTTTTAGACCTTGTAGACTCAATTAAATGGTAGATGTGAGGGGACAATAATGTCCAGCCAGGTCAGCTATTTTTCTGTTTCTGTTTTGTCTGTTTCTGCTGTCAAAGGATAAACCTTTACACAAATAAAGAACGACTGTCTTAAGGAACTCACGACCCACAACTGACCCCCTGAATAAAGGGAGCCCTGTCTTTAACGCTGTATCCAGTTCTCTTTATACATCCTTGACAGCCTCTGCCAACTTTTTCCTTTCCTGCACTAGATATCCTACATGCTAACTCATCTGTGTTTATAAAACAACCACATTATAAAGGGAAGGTTAAACGATAAAAGTGACAGATAGACAGGTGACAAATTAAAGGAAAACCTCAATAAATAAATAACAGAGAGCGCTCTCTCAACCACCATCATCATAACACCAAATGAAGCAATAACATTTGGAAGAATGGTGTTCATCCCTCCAGTAGAGTTCAGAGACTTGTAGAATCAATGCCAAGAGGCACTGAAGCTGTTCTTGCAGCTTGTGGTGGCCCAACACCTTCTTAATACACTAAATGTGTCACCTGTCTGTATCTTGTTGAGCTAATGTTTAACAAAAATTAATTTAAATTAATTGTTAGATAGCTAGCTAATTATACATCAGTCATTAGCTAGCTAATGTTTGTTAAATGCTAGCTAATTAGCTAGCTAATTGTTAATCAGTCATTAGTTAACTAAGGCTAACAAAACTGAATATACATCAATTGTTAGTTAG
The DNA here is from genome assembly GCA_036365135.1 of Miichthys miiuy. NCBI lineage: Eukaryota > Metazoa > Chordata > Actinopteri > Sciaenidae > Miichthys > Miichthys miiuy. Next base: position 5,887,960 of record CM071615.1, on the reverse strand, counting down.
CTAGCATTTGCTAACATTAGCTAAAGTTGCTCAACTGTGATTGGGCCACATATCAAAAGGGGGCAGGGCTTATGGAGGGTCATTTTGTTTTAAGTTTTGGATGCTAGTTTTGTTATTTCAATGTGTCAAACACATTATCAATATTAAATCTTCTGCTGCTTACCTTCATTTGTTGGTTGTAGTTACAGGTCCTGAACATAAATCAGACTACTTTGAATTTTAGTTATTTATACATTTAGTTACTTTCATTAGATTAAGCTGAATTAGGATTCAGAAATTCAGATTTGCTATCAAACTCCCGCCCTTCTCAAAACGACTGTCCTCACACCCACAGATTTAAAACCGACCACCAGAGGACCTAATGTTGACTTTCCTCCCCTGTTGCCTTCCTCATGCAGAAATGGAGGCTCCGATCCAGCAGGGTTTCAAGGACCCGCTGTCTGCAGCCATAGAAGAGAACGAGAGGGCGTCAGCGCTCTCTCTGGACACACCTGCTGGACTCGAGGCATCAGGCGCCAGGGAGAGCCCCACCCCCAGTATGAACCGTCAGGCCGCGGACGGCAGCGAGGGCACAGAGAAGGCCATGGATCTCGACAAAAATGAGGCCACAGACAGCTCCTCCACCTGGAGCCCCGAGGTACTGCAGCGTTTCTAAATTACAGTTAAGCAGGCACTCTAAACCCTCCCTGTTTTGTGTTTGAGATGCTTGATCACACTTTCTTTTATAATTGCTGCAAATACCGCAGCAAGGAATTCTCAAGGAATTACAGTTTTTAGCACCACAGAAAACCATTAACCATCCAAATAACCAGTGTGTTCGATGGACAGAAATAGGCAACATGGGAAGTACACAGGTTGTTTTTATTTAATCAACAAAAGCTTTTTATGCTTTTAGTTCATGGAAAAAAGAAGTTTGTTCTCAGTGAACCTTCCCCAGATAAATAAACTAAATAAGCAAAGCTCAAAAGTGATGTCAAGCGATGTATCTGTCCTGCAGTAGCACTCAGTGGGAGCCTTAAACCTTTGCTGTCCAGCAGAATCCATTTCAAACCATACTTGATCACATTTTTCTGTCTCTATACTTGACTTAAACAATGTAGTATTACGCATAACCATTTTATAAACTTTCGGTCAGCTCTGCTGTAACGTTGCTTTCACCTCCAAACTTATTACTTTAAGAATACATTCAGAAAGAATCCGACACTGCAGCGGATCACCGCAGGGTTATGCTGCGATGTGTTGGAGTGTCTGTTTGTGCTGAACGTAACCGCTGTGAAACAATCAGGAAATAACTTTTTATTTTTCTGATTAACCGGCTTTATTGATGACTCTCTTTCTCTCTCCCTCTCAAACCATCAGACACAAACCAAATTAAAGTTCTTCCTGTCACTATTTTGCAGCATAAATTGTGAGTCAGACTCAGATTTAGAAGCTGATACATGAAACAAACAAAGCCAGAACACAACAGGTAGAGTATCAGAGTTTAGTCCATGAATCCACCTGGATAGTGTCAGATTCAGAGACATAGGCCGACTGTGGAGGTTTGACCAGTCTGAGTGTGTGATTGGCGGCTGTAGCGTGACATCTGGCTGTGTTTTGGATCTAACTGGACTGCTCCGCCACTTAGCGGTGCAGACCACTGCAGCCAAAACGTACTAACCCATTCAAATGAATGGAAAAGTCTGACTGAATCTGACTCAGTGGCAGCCATCTTCTTTCTGAGGGTCATGTTTGTTTATATGGATCATATAGATAGATAAAATAAGATCATTACAGAGGCATCAGTGTTAAACTGGGACTGTTTCATTGCCAGTGAAAAACTCGAGGAAATAGCAATTAGCCAGTCAGCTATCAGGCTACAAAAATAAAAGTTGTTAATGAAGTTGCTAACTTCTTTAAGACACTGATCTTATCAAAATGACCAAAAACAATAAATGCAACTAACAGCAAAACCACATTTTCCTGTAGTACGCTGCACCTGGCATGTTTTCATGGGCGTGTTGTCCCTCCTTCTTCAGTAACACAGCAATGGAAAGCTTGATGTGTGCTTGAATCCATTTTTTTTAAGAAACTGATTGAAAAATCATTTTTTGGGGCCTTTAAGAAGTAATTTTCTGTGATTTGACAAACTTAATGAGAAATCTTGAGAAAACTGGAAAAAAAAGACCCATGGCAGAGATTACTTAACAGGGTCAGTAAACTGACCGCAGCCCTGCTGTTACCCATCATGCTTGGCAGAGGTATCATCATCATTCAGCTGTGAGAGGATTAGCACACTGTCATGTTATCCTCTCAGGTTCATTGTAGAAGAAACAAACCAAACACAGCCCACTGAGGCCTCGAGGTTTTGTATAAATAGTTGATATTTCCTTCGCTCTACATGCTGCGTTGGTTAACAAACAGAAGCTCATGAATAATAATCGCTGTGTGTGTGTGTGTATAAACATAAATACGTGCATAAATCTACTTACCGTGTGTGTGTGTGTGTTTGTAGGAGAGTGGGGATGTAGAATCCAACAACCTCTCATTCGCAGAATCACACTTTGAAATTGGGAGCAATCTGTGCAGTAAACACCTCCTACACACACACACACACACACACACACACACACACACACACACACACAAACTCACAAACACAGGGTGATACTGATATCTAGAAAATGCTTTATAAATAATAAATGAGTTTGGGTCAGTAGATGGCCATGTTGTAGCAGTTTATTTATACAGTTATATAACTGCCACCGACAATGCTGTAGCTAGTACTACTACTGCTGCTAATAATAATAATAATAATAATATTAATATTAATACTACCTCAACAATTAGTGCGACTACACCTCCATGTACTGTTACTGTAAAGAGACTAATATTAGTCCAGTCCAATTCAGTTCCATTTAAAACATACATACCTGGTTACACAGCCCGCGTCCTCAGCTCCAGTTCTGGCAGCATTCCTCCACGCCCCGGGCCGGAAAACCTCCTCTACTTCCCGGTGGTCAAAAACGCCTTGGTACAAACACTAACACTCCCCCAGTACTCTGAGCTCACAGTCTGGGCAGCCCAGCTAACAAACTGAGCTAACATTAGCTAACAGCAGCTACAGTTGGCAGCAGTTTAGAAATATGATCCAGTTTCACCAAAATCAGTCAAATAGTTGGTGGTGTGTGACTTAGTGCCGTAAAGCGTTATGTACTTCTCCTGACCCGGAGCCCAAAGTTACATAGTGTGAGAACAGACGTACGAATGACAGAGACACCATCCACCTGATTACAAGTCAGTGTAGCATCAACAGGATTTAACATGTGTTATTTTATTAGAGGAAAGTAATTGTGATTTAATAGACAGTGCGCAATTGCTAGCAGTTACTATGTTATGGACTGTTTTGTGGCACTCACACACAATACTGGCCCAGACTCAAAACATGTTGCCCCCAACATGTTAGTCACTTTGACACAGAAACAAAGTGACTAGTGAAAGTTTGAAAAGTTTCCCTTAAAATACAAGATCTGAGTACTTGTCCCATCACCGCTGTGGAGGAGGAAGTAGTAAAGATTCACAGATGCTGCAGCGTTCAGGTGAGGCATCAGTCTCTGTGTTTTGGACCTCCTGACCTACACGTTCAAGAGATTCGAGTAGTAGCTCCGTCATTATCTTATCTCCTCTGTGGTTGCCATGTCGACGCAGACACTCAGCCTTGCTCTGTCAACACTTGACACAATCGATGTTGTGTTTGCCGACTGTAGGGGAGGCTGAGATTGGCTGCACTCAGGAGGAGGAGGAGGAGGAGGAGGAGGTTTATTTCTCCTTTATGACAGGATTTATGCTTAGTTTTTGTGTCTGAACGTTTGAAAAAAAGGTTTGGAGAATCATTCAGTGACTGAGAGGCTTTATATTTGGAAATTAACTAGTACATTTATTCAAGTACTGTACTACAGTTTTGAGTTACTTCTACTCCACTTATAATAATTCCATTTTATGTTACTTACAAATAAATTTCAGAGAGAAATATTGCACTTTTTACTTTACTACCTTCATTTTACAGCTTTACTTTGCAGATTCAGATTATTAATGCAAAAAAAAATTAAATAATAATTAAAATAATGATTCTTTATGTATTATTATAGATTAAGCTACCACAGCAGGTATATAAAGTGCCACCTGAAATTCAAAAATTATGTTTACACATGTTTATACATTACGCATCACAGGGAATTTTACTTTTAGAATATGTTTTGATGCTAATACTTACTTTTACTTGAATGCAGGGCATTTACTTGTAACAGAGTATTTCTACACTGTAGTACCTTCATAAAAGATAATCAGCTCATTTCACTCTGAACACACTTAACTGTCTATTTTATCTGCTCATCCATGCAGCTATTAATTTCTTTTCAACAAATTAAAACATTTGTAAGTAATAACATTTCTTTCTTTCTAATGTTTGATATCTTTCTTAATTATAGTGCAGCAATCAACTGTATTTATTCACATAAAAATACATAAATAGTCCAAATATGAGTGTATATTAAAATATGTGTGTGTGTGTGTGTAAATGAACATTCAGATCACTCAGGTGGATTATGCTGCATGAGTGGTTTGAAATGACCTTTTTATTTCTTTAAAAATCAAGTTTCTGTTGGAATCCATTGTGAAAATGACTGGAATGAGTGTTTAACACACAACTGACTTTTTCGGGGTTGACTCTCATTTTACTGGATCCTTAGTTTCTAAAGAAGAGAGTGGATTAATCGTCAGAAAATCAGGGGGCTTAATGTCTAAATGACTCAGTTTGCCCTGCCTCTGTTGCCTTTTTATTCAGATCTCCATGTTAAGTTATAAATAGACTGCAGGAACAAGACCAGAGCCTGAGAGATCATCAGTTTGAACCCTTGAGATGTAGTTAAAAATGAGAATTACTTAAACAATAACCACTAAACCTTCCAGAGAATATAAGCACCTTTCAATATTTTTAAGGAGGTGCCATCAACTATGGTGTATCCTGCAGAGTAATCTCAGAGGCTCTGTATGAAGCTGCCTTATGTATGAGGAAACCCTTCACAGACGTATGAATCGAGGTTTTGTTGAAAAGATCGATACCACTGCCATGTTAGCTTAGCTTAACACAAAGACTGGAAACAGAGGGAAACTGCTAGCCTGTCTCTGTCAAAAAGTACAAAATATAACTACCAGCACAGCTAAAAGTCACTAATACATTTATATCTTTTTGTTTAATCACTACACATAAAATAAGAAGAAAGAGATTTCTTTCGATGATTTATCACTTATATAAATGAATCAATAAAGAAACTTTTTAAATAAATGAGCTTGATTTTTTTTTTTTTTTTCTCTCCCTACCTTCTCAGCAAGAGCAGCCTCCCCATGACGAGGTCTCAACTCAGCCAGTCATCTCTTCCCCTCGACCTCCCATCTCTAAATGTGGAGACCTGGTCCTCTCTCTGGAGTACCGCCCCGACACGGAGAAGCTGCTGGTCTCAGTGGTCGCGGCCCGTGACATTCCGGACAAGGCTCGCAGCGGGATGGACTCCTGGCAGGTCCACATGGTCCTGCTCCTCAAAGAAACAACGCCAAAAGACGTCGGTACAGAAAGGTTCATTGCCGCACTTCAACGAGACGTTTCGCTTCTCACGCCTGGATCCGTCAGAACTCCACATGTCAGCCATCAGGTTCAGGCTGTACGCACTCGGAGGCAGGATGTCCCGTGAGCGAATGATGGGCGAGAAGGTGCTGCGTTTAGGTGGACTCAATCCAGAAGGAGGAATGATGGAGGTTACGCTGGTTCTGGAGCCTCGCAGTAACCTCAAGGTGACTTTAATGGAAAAATGTGTGTCCTTCAGACTGCATTTTGTCTTTTTGCACTACTCACTCTGTTTATGTCTGTGTTGTGTCAGAGTGTGGACTCCCAGCTGAGTCTGTCTGCTGTGTCTCAGAGCGACAGTGCCTCGTCCACTCAGTCTCTGACCCACGGTGGCGTCCCAGAGCTGCTGGTGGGTCTCTCCTACAATGCCACCACGGGCCGCATGTCTGTGGAGCTCATCAAGGGCAGCCACTTCAGAAACCTGGCCATCAACAGACCTCCAGGTCTGCAGTAAACCTCACACCCACAGTGTGCTCACATGCACTCTAACACACATGATATCAGCTCATTAAAATTGAGTTTGAGCGAGACATTTTACAGTTGAAAAATCACTTGTCGGTGCATTTTGGTCAACTACAGCATCTAAAAGAGGCACTGTTTCTACATTAGCTCACAATTATTTCGCTTATCACGCATTTCTGTCTCTTTTTAGCACTTTGATCCAGAGTGAAGTGTCTCAACAGGTATCAGATGGATTGCTGTGAAATTCCGTACAGAAATTCGTCACCAGGGGATGAATCCTAATATTGTCTCCCCTGACTTTTCATTTTGTGCCACCACCATTTCTAATTTTTAGTGACGTTTAGACAACTATCAGATGCATTGTCATAAAATTCTGTACAGTACAATCAAGATTAAATTGAAGTAACTTTTGTGATCCCCTGACTTTTTCACCAGCGCCACCATCCGGTCAAATTTGTGCACAAGTCTGTGTGAAAAAAAAGTGGTTCATGACTAAATACCTGCTATACCCTGTTATACAGAACCAGCGGTCAAAGATCAGTCAGTGAACATGGTGTTAAGCTGCTAACTTTAATCTGTCACACCAACAGAACCACATGTAGAGAGTGTTCTGGATGTACAGTAGGTAAGAGAGGCCTCTTCTCTCCTACAAACATGACAAAAAAGGAAGTAACAAACTTATTTTGTGTATATTTCTTCTCTCTTCCTCTGCCTCTCATCTCCCCTCTGGTCCAGATACCTACGGGCGACTGACTCTGTTGAACTCGGTCGGTCAGGAGATCTCTCGATGTAAGACGTCGGTGCGTCGTGGACAGCCCAACCCCGTCTACAAGGAGACGTTCGTCTTCCAGGTGGCGCTCTTCCAGCTGTCGGACGTCACGCTTCTCGTCTCCATCTACAACCGCCGCAGCATGAAGCGCAAAGAGATGGTGGGCTGGATCGCTCTGGGCCAGAACAGCAGCGGCGAAGAGGAGCAGCTCCACTGGCAGGACATGAAGGAGAGTCGAGGACAGCAGGTCTGCCGCTGGCACGTCCTGCTGGAGGCATAATGCCACCAAGATTTATGATTTTTCATTTTGTTTTGAGGTGAAAGGTTTATTCTGAAAGCATTGAGCAATGGAAAGACGAGCTTGGTTTGATCTGCGGACAGGATGATGCATGTTGTTTCAGAGGCGATGGATTCAAGGACCTGGCTGGTTAATTTATGTCAACATGAAGGAACAAATTCATCTGCTCTTGGAGACTGACAACAGTTTGAAATTCAGTTGCTCACAAATACAGAAATAAATAATTGAAAGAAGAAGCCTTTAGCAAGGTTACATGAAAAAGATTTAGATTCACTTGTGTGGCTATTAAGTGACATAAAACCTTTATAAATTTCAAGGTTTCATGCAAAAATTCACTTTCCCTTCTCAATAAAAACCTTGTAGATCATCCACCAGCCTCCAAGAGGAGCTGAGAATTTGTCCTTCACTTAGAGCTTTTATTGGTGAAGCAGCTCTGTTGTGAGACGAGGGTGCTTTTGTCTTTCTAGTGAAATGCTGTGTTAGAGAGTACACACAAATTAGAGGTGTGTGTGTGGTTGTGTGACTTATTCTAAGTGACGTAATTTCTAAATCTTTCTGTTCTTTTACTGGCTGGAAAATCAATGGAGATGCAAACAGAACTGCACAGCGACACGCCTGAAAGTCTAATACTGAAAATATTAGTCACGTCCTCTCAGAAACACGGCAGCCACGTCAGTCTCCACTGTCTCATCGTCATTCATGAACACATCATTTGAAATGTTTTTTAGCAACAAAAAGTGGGTTGATTAATAGAATTAAAAGTTGTGGACTTGAATCATTCGACTTGGACTGGCTGGATAGTGAAGCCAACACAGAAAAAACTGCAGTTCCTCACACGTCCACTTGAGGCTGGCTCCAGAAGTGAGTCAGTCTCCATAAGTCCCCATGTTAAAATGTCCAACTTCACAGCAGAAATAAACATGTTTACAGCCTGGTACAAAAAACAGTTTTGGTCTCTGTAGCTAATTTCCCCATTCATGACAACTGTACTTCTTCATTAGGCCGCCTCATCTCCACTCACGATACATGTCTTACCCCATTTTTGGATTAGCTGGTATCTTCCCCTAAACATTATTTTAAAAAGAGTGTGCCACAAATTTTAAAAAAATTTACATTTTAACATGGAGACTGACTTACTTCTGGAGCCAGCCTCAAGTGGACGTTTGAGAAGCTGCAATTTTTCTGACTTCCTGTGTTGGCTTTACTTCACAGCCACGGAGACTGCCGTTTGCTGGGGACTCAAATCAGGACTTGAGTGCAAAGACTTGAGACTTTCTTGTGACTTGGTCCCACTGTGGAATAGAATCATAATGACGTCAGTGTTAGCATTGCTGCTTAAAGATCATGTGACCATAAAATAACAGAAGTACAGAAACAAGCGAGAGAAGAAGAAGTGAAGATGTTAAATGATTCAAGGGGAGGAGGAAGGCGTCTCATTTATATTCTCTGACACATGTGCTACTACAGGCAGGAAGTCTCCAGCAGCTGGAGACTCTTAACCCTGTTGGGATGAGTTCCCCCCACCCTTCCCTCTGCCTCGTTGATACTGAATGATGTTATTTGGCCTTGGCTCGATCTCCTTCACAGGGCAAAGCTCATTTCAACACCCATCAACTCTGAGCTGAAAAGAGGCTTTAAATATCTCACTGCAGCTGTTAATAACACGCAATGAATTACCCTGGAAGTGCATGTTTTTTTTCTTCTTCTTCACCACACTCTCTCTCTGGTAATTGGTAGTTACAGCTGTAGAATCGTACAGTGTGATGATGGTAATGCCGCTGCTAATGCTCATCCTCTTCCAGTCTGAGCATCATTGAGTCATAAGGCAGCAGTTTAGCCCATAGGAGGGATTATATCTGTTTGTGTAGACAGATACTGTAGCTCCAAACCCTCAGGAGTTCACACACTGAGAGCAGACGTGTTTATTTGAGCGTTCGCTTTCTTTGGTTTGTTTTTCTTCGGGCAGGTGACAACAAAGACTCTTTAGAAATGTTGAACTGCAGCTCGGTTTGAAAACTGTGAGTGGAAGAAACGCCAAGAAAGATTTTAAGGGTGTGAGGAGGTGACAGTCGGTAATTACTTTTAAAAAGTCAGACAAAAAATGAACTGAGAGCTCATGTTCACATTCACAATCACAAATCACAATATAAACCACTTTCCCGTACATCTCTAGAGGCCTTGAGACATCCAGAGGTTTTTGGGTTTTCATGCCATGGTTTTGAGTGACTTTGAGAGACCTCAATACAATAAACATGAACACAAATTTGTAAAATGTCAGCACAGAAACTGGTTTACCAGAAAGAAATGTGCTGGCATTTTTCCTAAAACCTTAAAGCAACATTACATAGAAATTAGTTTTTAATTTTTAATTTGTTGCTAATGTGTAATCCCTCTGTGGTAACTATGGACAGCTGTACAGTAATGTAATCAGAACAATTTGTTCTGATTACATTACTGATGATCAAAAACTAGCAAGTCGACAACTTTGACAACGTCCTCTTCTGTCCATAGAAACTGCTGAGCCGGGTTACATTGTTTACAGCATCACTACACACTTGCCCAGCTCCAGGCTCCTCTGGTACAAACACTAACACTCCCCCAAAAGGGAAAACCAAAAAACATTTTCTCCATAAAATATGATCCAGTTTCACCAAAATCAGTCAAATAGTTGGTGGTGTGTGACTTAGTGCAGTAAAGCTTTACTTCTTGTGGGTGGAGTACAAAATTACAGTGTCACAGTCAGACTCTTTGTCTTCCCTGACCTCCTCCTTAATGGGTTTCACATTATAACAATGCCTCGCCTATTTCCAGCCATGCCTTGTTTTTTTTTCTGAAGTTGCTTGACAGGGCTACTTAAACATAGGTTGTCTTAGGTGTTTGAACAAACGGTCAGTGTTGTAATTTCTCTAGTGAAGACAGTTTGCACTGTGGATAATCTACAATCATCTCCTCTTACAACAAAATACTGAAACTTGTCTACTTTCCATATTTTCCTTTTGTCGCAGCTTGTCATGGACATTCACAAGTCCATCAAAATGAAATGTTCCTGATGTCCCGTACAACATTTTATTCACTTTTTCCCCAAAGTTAGTCTGACATATTTGATATCTTTGGAAATTTCAAGTTCTCCACTAGAATTTCAAACACAATACAAGTTTATAAAAGACCACGCTTGGTGGTAGTGGAGAAGGATATTCTTGGTTGTTCTTCTAGATAAAAATAAGGATTTTTCAAGAACCCACTGTAAAACTGAATACTCACCTACTATGTAAGATGTAATTCCATTTATTGTCCAAGGGAAATGGACATTATGAATACAGTACAGGAGACACATCCACACCCAGACAAAGCCTAAACCTTACGTGACTTATTTCATATATACATGATTCTAAAGAGTTGTTTTTCATCACCAAAGTCATCCTCATCATCATCGGGAACGTCAAAACATAAAGAAACACAACACATTTTCATCAGTTCACTTAAGACTTAGTTGGATAACAAAACGTCACAGAGGAACATGTACAAGTTTTTTTCATACACAGAACCACTTCTCTCTGCTCTGACGAGAACACAATGTTTTATTGTGTCGTTAAATGATTCGCAGAAAACTTCCAGCAATGAAGGCGGAAATCAAGGTCTTTAATTCAAAGATGACTGACATGATGAAAGGTACAATTGCTGGGTTTCATTCTATGTCAGTTAAATGCAGGAAACCTGCTGTAAATTCTGCGTGTCTCGTGTTTAAACTGCAGATATGTAATGGCCAATACTTCAGGTATAAATGAAGCGTGGGTGAAGAATAGGAGTGCTACAATTTGCTTAAATGTTTGGTTGAATTGAACAGGACTTTTTATCTAACTGCTAATATTATTTTTACTATTTAAACACTCCTCAAAAATGCAATTAAAAAGGCCAAGTTAGCCACAGAGGTCCAATTTCTGCCCCAGTTAGCTTCTGTTATGTTAGCTTTTTCTCTGTCCAAACTATAAAATTAATGTGTATCTAACTGCTCTACTTGCTGGTTAAATTGATAACTGTTGCTGACAGATTTAACTAACCGTAGCAAGCTAGCTGATCAAGAAGTTGGCATCATTAGCACTTTATGATAGAGGTCATAGTCAATGAAGAATCATTTTTTGTTCAAGAATGAACTAGCATTGATCTTTTATTGAAAGGTAGAGCTAGTTAGATTTAGCATTATACAAGTGACTCGGACAAACAACAGAAAGGTTAGATTTACCATTTCTTGTATTTTCAAACAGTACGTTCAACTTTAACACAAGAAAACTCTTGTGGTTGATGACTAACTAATGAGTTTGGCAAACGTTTCCCAGCTAAACCCCAAACCAAATAAAAAGCTACTACAGTAGCATCCAGAACCAGCTCCAACATAACCTGTAAACCTAAAAATCACATAGACAAGTCATGATATGTTGTCCCTCACTATTTACAGTATTACTAAAGTAAGTAACCTTAGTAACCATGCCATGCATGCTAATGTTAGAATCTTGCATTAAAGCATATGGATAGGAGAGAAGATGTGATGCCACCTTCTAAACTCTTTGGATACTGAGTACAACTTTGAAATTACCAACGGTCAATTTCTTATTCGTAATTCAGGTTTGGCAGTTAGCTAGCTAGCTGGTGCTTCCAGTAAAAGTATCTCTGAAATTAACTCAACAAACTTTGTTGAAAAATAGAAGTTTGGGGATGTTAGCAGCCACTATAACAATATCATGATATGTAAAGAAAATTCTTTAGTGAAATAATAAAAACAAAGATCGGGCCCAGACAGAATATTTAATTTTAAAACCACTGTTTCACAACAAACCGTTGTACAACACATTTTCACAGTACTGTATATTACAAAACTGTATTATATTTATTAGTAGTAATTCTTGTCAGTAAATTATATAACACTAGTCTTGACCTGCTACTAAAAAAAATTAGTTTTAACATTTTATATCAGCACTCCTATTCTGCGGGCTTCATACATGTGAGTGTGTGAATAGTGACATGAACTATATTTACTGCACAGACGGATATATTTTATGCATGTCGAGTTGTTGTACAGAATCTATAATATCTATTCTATATTTTTTAAAATAGTAAATGTTTAATGTTCCTAAGTATTTCCCAGGATTTCTATGGTAGGCTGTTTACACGTCTGCATGCTCAAGTTTGAGATCCCAGGTTGTATCATAGATGTGAGACAATCAGATTGTGCTGCAGATGTAATATGGTTGTAAAACTCTGATGAAGTGCCTGTAACATTTAGAGATGAAACATATCCACAGTGACAAAGGGATGATCCAAATTTGCATGAAGCCTTCTCATTGTTCCCCGTGAATGCTGCTGTAGGACTGCATGCATGGAAGGTGACGACAGGGCAGGCCTCCTAATGTCAAAGGCTGGGACCAGGGCTGAAGTCAAAGTCAGACCAGATTTGTAAAGTCTACACCAGATCAACAGGGGTCGTTTTTACTGCGAGGAACACATGACCAAATCCAGGGAACTAAATAACTATATTTAAAGTTAGGGGACACATGTAACTATTATGTGGGAACAAAAAACTTTACACTCTGGATATAAATTTAGCTGTAGTTCAGATTTTTCTCATTTAGGTTAGCCTAACATTGTGTGTAAAGGGAAATACACTTATTCGCTTTCTTTACAAGTTATGGATAGATATTGATCTCAAGTTTGTGTATAAGTACAGGCTGGATACAGGTTAGGTTAGCCTAGCCTAGCATAAAGACTGGAAAACAAAGGGAAACAGCTAACCCGACACTGTGCAAATATAATTTAGCACATCTAAAGCTAACAAATTAACATTTGTTAAACATGTATAGAAAAGCAACATTTTGTGGTTTTGGATGGAGTTTTGTGCTGCACTACATAACATATTCATCACTGTTTTTGAACAGATTAAACCAAAGACTATATAAAGATAGATGACGTCGACAAAAATGAAGCCAAAATATCCCAGATACTACCGCTCCCATTTTGCCCAGGTGATTTCCTTCAGAGCCAAAGTCTGCGCTGTAGTGAGGGTAGGGATTGGGTAATGAGGCCCCGCCCACACACCTGACTGACTGACGAATTAAAATCAAAGATAACAAAAACACTTGAACAAACTAAAATTGCAGAAACTATCAAATTTATTTGATGTGTACTTTGATTATGTCCCATCTGTGGCCTGTACTGCATTCAGCCAGCAGAGGGTGATCCAGATGTTTTGGCTTCACTTTTGGGGAGCTATCATGTCATCCATTTTTATATACAGTCGATGAATTCATCAAACAAGGCTTATATACATATAAGGTGTTAATTTGTGAGATTTAGAGGAGCTAGTAGGTGTTATTAACTTTGGACAGAGCCAGGCTAGCTGTTCACCTCTGCTGCTAGTGTTTATGCTAAGCTAGGCTAATCACCGCCTGGTTCTAGCTGTGTACTAACTGTGCAAATGGAAGTAGTATTGCTCTTCTTATCTAACTCTTTGCAAGAGAACAAATAAGCATTTAACACTTATAATAATATAATATGATAAAACTGTCTCATACATCTTATTTTAAATAAATTGAATATATTCAGAAATAAAGTGGAACCAGGAGTTTTACAATAGACAACACTGACACAAGCCTGAGACACCGACACTGACTTTACAGCCTGTAGAGACTGTAGTCCAGCAGCCCTGGTCCGGGCCGTGCATGCTGAGCCCCTGCGACACCCAGAAAGCACTTTTTGTACCAAGTTTTGTTGTTGCCAATAAAACCCAGAAGATCCCTGCTGTGGGAACGTCTGTCTGCCATCTGTTTTCTTGGGTCCTGTCCGTCCTGAGCTCTGCTCAGATGTCTTAATTCAGAGAATGAGGTCATAGTTAACAACAACAACCAAATCACAGTTCATCCGTTGTGATTGGCAGGAGAGATTTCCAGTTTTACAGAGGAAATCACACAGAGTGGATTGGTGTTTCGTGGAGTGTTTTAGGAAGTTATCCTCATCTTCATCAACAGATGTTTTGGTTTTTAAGCAGGAATTAAAGGTTGTTTGTGTTGCTATTAGCTGTATCAAGTGTTAAATTTATCTTTAAGTAAATGCTGGGCAGCTGTGATGTTATCATACCACAGTGACCTTATTTGAAGTATGACACAAAACTCTTTAAAAACTCTGTAATTCAAGGTTCAGAGTGTAATCCCACTGTGGTAAATATGGACTTTGCTAACAGCAAAACATCAACAAGGTCAACAACACAAGACATAGCAGCCAGCTAATATTACTTACTAGTCCAACAGCAGTCAGCCCAGCTCGGCGTCTGTCTTTCACCAAGCTCTCACCAACCACTAAAAGTCAGTCCCACATTTACTCTTGTCCGGCGGCTTCTTGCTCGCTCACTCTCTTCTTTTCTCTTCTTAGCTTCCTCCGTCAACGTCCTCTTTGGTCTCTCCTCCTCTGTCATTATGTGCATTGAGGCTGTTGAGCCTAGTTACGTTGCCCACTCGCCCAGCTCCGATTCTGACACGACACTAGCTCGAGCAATCGATTGTCTCATTTAACTATCAGCAAGAAAGGGAACAAACCATTTCTTAAATGTCAAACTATTCCTTTAAGAGGACAACCTCTGTGTTCACATATTTAAGTCCTAGCATTAACAAGTTCCCTACCGTTTGTAGCAGCCATACAAACAGGCCTCGTGCTGGGCCTGAAAACCTCCTCTTCTTCCCAGTGGTCCAAAACACCTGTGGTATAAACACTAACACTCCCCGGGTGCTCTGAGCTCACAGTCCGGGCTAACAAACTGAGCTAACATTAGTTAACAGCAGCTACAGTTGGCAGCAGTTTACTTCACTGTCCATCAGGAAACTCTGTAAATCACATAAAATATGATCCAGTTTTACCAAAATCAGTCAAATAGTTGGTGGTGTGTGACTTAGTGCTGTAAAGCGTTACGTACTTCTCCCGACCCAGAGCCCAAAGTTACATAGTGACTGACATACGAATTCACCTGATTACAAGTCAGTGCAGCATCAACATGATTTAACAGACATTAGTTTATTAGAGAAAAGCTTTTTTAAAATTGTGTGAATGAATGAAGCATCCTGTTTGAAGAAACTGCAGTGTTAGATTTATCTGAGTTATATTTGAGTGTGTAACGTTGGTTTGTACACACACACACACACACACACACCGTGCATCTCTGGATTCAAGAGGATTGATGCTGGAGCGTCATCATCGTACTTACTCAGTCTCCTAGCAACAGGAAACATCAGCTTCCGCGAGGACCAATGAGGGCGCGCTGAGAGCGGTGTGTGTTGTCTCTTGTTGCTGTGAACGGAATATTTTAGGAGACTGGAGAGCAGCGAGCGTCTCACCCCGGAGGAGGAGGCTGGAGCCGGTGTCTGTCCGCCCGTCCGC
The DNA here is from genome assembly GCA_036365135.1 of Miichthys miiuy. Taxonomy (NCBI): domain Eukaryota; kingdom Metazoa; phylum Chordata; class Actinopteri; family Sciaenidae; genus Miichthys; species Miichthys miiuy. The sequence goes on along the minus strand of CM071615.1, from coordinate 5,872,357 downwards.
CCGTCTGTCTGTCTGCAGGAACCGAGAGAAGCTCTGACTTCAGGCCGAGCTGGAGCGTCGCTGAATTGGTGTGAGGACGGTAGATGTCGCGCCAAGGAGCGAAGGACATCCAGAGAGAGAGACTTTATCGGGGATTTACTGAAGTACTGCTGGACAGAAACAATTTACAGGTTAGACCATTTAACGCATGTTTAATGGTGACAGCAGCTAAACTGAGCATTAGGTACAGAGGCAAAGGCAGTACATTTAAAAGGACATAAAGACACAATGAGAATGAAATTGAAATAAAATATAAATGGATGAAATGATAATACAGGTCTGTAACTCAACAAATTGAGGATTGGAAATTTGATGGTTTGGACTGTTTTTTTTTTAGATAAATTGAAGGATTAAACGTAAAAATAAAATAAAATAAAACACCTCTTAAGATTAATAAACCCCTTTACATTACATAAACAATCACAAAGCTCAATGTGAAGTTTCTTCTTTTGTGCACATTTTTTTTTTTTTTACCAATCTTAATGAAGTGAAAGCCTGTTTTAAGGTCGGAACACTTTTATTGAGAATAAATGTTGCAAACAGACAATGTTGCACTTCCCACGCAGCCTCTCTCTCTGCTCATGTACCCATCATCGTGCATCATTCTCCCACAGAGGAAACATTCAGGCGGCAGTTGGATGTTAAAAAATGATGTGAGTCATTGAAGCAGCTTCAGGGGAGCCGGCGTGAATGATGAAGCTTCCCACTCCATGTTTATGATTGATTTGTGGCATTTTTAAATACACATGACACACAGAAACCCTGTTAACTCTCCTCTTCTTGAATTCAAATGAGCTATTTACTCTTTAATGGAACATTAAATCCTGATATTATAGATGCATTAATAGATATACATGTATTTATAATAAGAAACTTATTTTAGCACATTAACAAATGAATTATTTTTTATAATTTATTATTTTATTAAAAACACATTTTTGATATTTTCAGGCAAGGAAATTGTCTTTGGTTTCACCCAGGAAATATTTTTTAATTAGATTTTTAATTTCATTTGTTTTGTGCATTATATATGTATTTTTCCTTCCTTAATTTCCCAAATTTTTCCCCTGGATATTTGGTTGTTTTCCTGCTGACTGATTGCTGAGAGAGCTGCTGTCTAAACTCTGATCACCAAAACGTGATATTATTTCAAATTTGCATAAAAAAGTATGCAGTATCAAGTAAAAACTTGATGGTAACTTTGTTTTGTTCTATTGTTCAGATACAAACATCAAGTATCAGGTATTGATAAAAACATTTTTTTTTTTTTAATTTAGACTCTTAATTGGAGGTTGGCAGCTCTGACAGTCACATCGTGCCTCAGTGCAGTGTAGTTTCAGCACTCATGCTCAGATGTTTTGGTCCTGTCTTTCCATCTTCCTCCTCCTCCTCTTCTTCCTCACTTGTCTTACCTGACCTGTATCCCCTGCAGGAGCCTGAGGGCGATGTGGAGGCTCGGATCGTCAGACACACTGATTCAAACTCCTGATCTGAGAGCCGACTGTGGGACATCAACAGCAGGTAATCAGAGCTACTATGTGTTAGTGACTTCACAGATGGTGTAATGTAGCTTTGTTTTATGGTTTTAGTTTGGAGGACTTGTTGGAAACAGGCGATGGAGATTTGGAGATTTGAGGGTGCTACCAGGCCATAAGTTGATATGAGGCATGTAGCTTTAAATTAGTATTAAAACCTTATAAAACTTCACCCTGTAGAAAGGTTTCTAACTGAAATATAAATGGGAAACTGAAATAAGAACATAATTAGTACATTATATCATATATTTTTGTCCATGAATATTCAAAATTCTCTGGAGATAAAGCAGAGATGTGAGGCAGAAATGGGAGGAGATGTGCAATGAGGCACACTGGCATAATTCACAAATTCAAATACATGAAGGGAATTTAAATGAAAAATAATCACTAGATTTTTCAGAACACCAGAAATAATATCCAGAATGAGTCAATCACATTCTGGCTCACGCTGGAGGAACTGTGGAGCACACACTGCCAATCTCACCCATATATTCTGGTTATGTCCCAAAATAAAGACATTTTATGGAGCAAGATTTTTTATGCTCTTAAAGAGATGTTCCAACAGGATATAACTCGAGATCCTACTGTGGCTCTATTGGGAGTAAAGTCTGAATCAGAGGGCCAATAAATACCTTTTAAATGTATTACTGACTGGAGCCTTGAAGTGTGTAACCACTAGATGGCTGAAAACGACCCCCTCTACATATAACATGGATCCAGAATGTCTAGGACCTCCTCCAAAAATCCATCTTCACCAAATGATGGAATCCTGTCATGGCTTTATTCATACAATGATGTTTAGCCTCCTTCCTCACTCTTATACCCCGACCTATACGTTTTTTAGACTATGCATTGTTTTTTCTATGCATTATACTACCAAGCAGACAATTATGATCTGGGTTTTGTTTCTCGTTCGTATGTGTGTATGTATATGTATGAATGTTTGAATATGTATATTTACTATATATTTTATTTTGAGTGGATATACTATATATATGTTGTTTCTGTTTGTCTTATTTAACTTTACTTTAATGTGTACAAATATTGTCTACAGCTGCAGTGTTGATAATGAAACTAAATAAAAAAATAAGTTTAAAAAAATCAGTTAATTTGGATTTTTAATTTTTAGTTTTGTCTCCACCAACTCCACCAAGAAAAGTATCTGTATCTTAGATGCTCCACTTTCTTCACCAGCTAGTCTCTAACTGTGCCTATGCTGTTTGGTGCTGGGCAGGTAGTGTAAAGTGCATTTTTAGAGCTTTTAATCTCTGAAAACAGCTCCTTGCCAGTTCAGTTTCAGGCTGTAAATTGGTTCATCAGTACAAGTGACACCTTTCAGATTAGAGTCATTTAACAAGGATTAATAGGGATTATAAAGACTTTAAATATAACCCTAAAATGCCTCATTAATCTGGATTCACTGCAGACTTTTAGTGTCAAATGGTCAAAACCATCAACTTACTAGCTCTCAGCAAAAGACCATGAGGCGACTAAAAGCTTTGAAGATATTTTATTTGTCAAACTAATGTAAGAATTAATATTTGTTTCAGAGGCTAATACGTTTATAGATGATATGAAATGTTGGGATACATATGATTGTTCCTCAACAGCCTTAATCCACAAATATAGGTACCAGTGTCAGCTCCGAGCAGTAACCTTTGCAAAAAACTGCAATTCCCCAAACGTCCACTTGAGGCTGGCTCCAGAAGTGAGTCAGTCTCCATAAGTCCCCATGTTAAAATGTCCAACTTCACAGGAGAAATAAACATGTTTATAACCTGGTACAAAAAATGGTTTTGGTCTCTATAGCGTTCATGACAACTGTACTGAGGGTGAACTTATATTGAACTCACCTGTTCAAATTATATTAAGGCTTAAAGTTATGAAGAATTAACAGTGTGGCTGCTTTAATTGACAGATAGGTGCTGTTACATGTGGCTTGTTTGAGCACCTGAGTCACCTATGGTTGATGTCACTCGTGCACTGTCCATTCTTTATACTGTCTGTGGTCCGTCCTCAAATCCTATGATCTGTAAAGGTCTTGCGATGAGTCATAACCTAAGACGTTTGTAATGGACACAAGTTTATTGTCAATGTTTTGAAACTTCAGTTCAAAAAGATCCAATTTATTGGCTCTAGAGTGTAAAACAGAAACTTTGGCACATTTGCTAATGGTGACATGGGGTAAAAATCAGTGCTTTTCTTTTCTTAAACTATTGTCTAATCTCTGGTTTGTTGCCTCCAGCAGCCCCTTCCCTGTGAGAGAGACCAAACCATTCAACAACGTCGAAAGTTGCTTACTTCAAGAGGAAATATGCGGAGGAGGAGGATTTACAGGGAAGCCTACATGGATATTTTCAAAAAGTATGAACCTGCCCTTTTATTGTACATATTTGCAAGTCAATCTTCAGCAAGGTTCATGTCATTTTACATGAATTTCACTCCCCAAATGGTCATATAGTAGTACTCTTTCTCTGCTTCTATGCAGATTCCCAGGAATCGAACTGCAAACCTCTGCTCACATAATTGATACACTCATTATAAATGATATCATATATTAAACTTAAATACAAATTTAACATGTTCGGGATCTCTTTTCTTGTGTAAAATAAGTGAAATTATCATGAAGTACTGGCAAAGACAAACTAGCAAAGACAGCCCGGCTATGCTGATTAAGATTTGCTATCTATCTACTTTGGCTAACGTACTAGCTACTGTTACAGTCTTTCTCCTATCCAAAACTACAAAATATTCATCATGTTGTCATGGGAGATCTTTAGATAAATGTTCTTTGTGAAAACTTTATGAGAAAAATGGAAAAGAAGCAATGCAAGATGAATAGTTTGTAAAAAAGCTCAGCAAGGTAGCTTGAAAAGATTGCCTAGCCTGCCTGAACCTCTTCCTGCTAACAAACTAACAAAGCCAAGCTACAACAGATTAAATCTTTTGATTACGTTGATTATTACTTAACACTTAATATTAATGATTATGTAAATGTCAATTTTATAACACTGATAATGCCCAGAAGAGGGTGAAAGTTGAGTATGGACCACGCTGTTTGAGGTGATGGTTAAAATGACATTTTGGAAAATTGTAGGAGCAATTTAAATAACTAAGGACAAAAAAAAACATCTACACACTGTTTGTTAGGTTATATGGACATAATCTTGACCATAAATTACATTTTGCAAGGATGTGTGCGTGGAACACATTATTTACACAGACGTTCAAAACGCTCTGGTTGTTTCATAAAATTTGGTACATCTAGCTCAGGAGTCAGTTACCACAGAGAAATGCTGCGTTGTACATTGTTACATCCACATTTTCTGATCATGTGCTGATGTCTTCTCAAGAAAAGTAGTCAAATCCCATGAATGCTTCAGTTATTTTGTATGTAGCTTTGACCCTGAGACTTTTATCTGTTTGTATGAGCTGCAAAACCTAAGCTTATTCTCTGATATCAAGTGTCAAGTAAAAATTTCACAACACAAACTAATCTATCTATTTGTCATCTGCAGCACCTGATACTGCAGGAGGATCGGAGCTGCATCCTGAAGCTGTCCCTGGAGAAGCTGAGGTTCCTGGAGGACCCTGAGGCTTACCTGAGGCGCTCCGTCCTCATCAACAACCTGCTAAGGAAGATCCACCATGAGGAGGAAGAGCTGGAGGCCGAGGAGGAGGAGGAAGAAGAAGATGAAGTAGAAGAAGAGGAAGAAGAAGAAGAAGAAGAAGAAGAAGAAGGAGAGGAGGTTATAGCAGAGAAGGGCCAGCGGAGGCTGTTGTATCCAGACAGGAAGAAGGTGAAGGTGCTGGTGATGGACTGCTGCTCTCCAACATTTGGCCTTGAGGAGCTGCAGCATTACCGACTGGTGCCCTGTTATCCGTCGGCTGGATGCCTGTACAGCCTGGGTACCTGCCCGGGTCTCGCCCCCAACCACCAGGTCCTTCTGTACAACCTGGATGACAACGGCTGACTGTCCAGACATCACCGTCATGCCTCTTTTCAAAGCTGGGTAATGCAACGTCAGATCATGTTACGAGGATGTGGAGGAAAGCTGCTGTTGTTGTTCCCTCGGTTTCCCTTTGGGGGACATGTGTCCTAGGGTCTGTTTTGTTCCAGGATGCGACCCCCTCTCGTCACCTCGATAAGAGGCAGCGGTGGATCTGAGACGCTAAGATGACCCTGATTCTTCTTCTGCCTCAGGATCAACAGGGTCTCTGACACTGATGTCAGACTCTGTCACTGCCATTTACTATAATGTGAGAGACTCTGAAGCAGGCAGGATTTTTTTTTCGGCTGTTGATGTTGTGTTATTGATTTTTATTGTTATTGTTGCTCATGTGAACTGTGAGCATATTCAGGGATTTACAGACTGTAGGCTATTTCTGATGCACCTTGGCTTGCGTGGAGAATATGTGCTGACATGCTTCTGTTATCTTTTTATGCTACTGTGTGATTTATGAAATATTCTGTGTGAACATTCCCTGGACTGTGTGAATACTCATTCTCTGAGGTGCCCGTGAAAAAGACTGTTTCTTTCTCTGTACTTAATGTCCTGGGTTCATTCAATGATGCTGTTAGTTATTTCATTTTGCATCACTTTGCTGCCCTCTGCTGGTGTAGGGATTCATTTTGAATCCCTTGTTGGTGGCTGATGTGTTCAAAGATGGTAACACTTTACTGTGAGTCCTCCAATTTAGCATTTATAAGCAGTATATAAACATCTAATGAATTGTTTAACACACATAATGCAGTTGTATGCAGATATGTGTTAAATTAATATATTTGTCAACAAATATAACTCATGAATGGAGGCTGGCATGTAAACATAATGAATGAATTATTTTAAAATAGTATTAACTATGTCTTAAATTGTTAACAAATACTGTCCATTAATAAACACTTAAAATGTCTTTATATCTGCATACAGCTACATTATATTAATATATAACTTTATTAAGGACACTCAAAAGATAAAAGGTTCATAGTAAACTAAATCAAAAGAGACAAAATACACAATAAAATAAATTCATAGCAACACATACGCAACTTAAGAGACAGAACTCTTTCCACATACAAACTCGACACAGTGAGGTCATTTTGTTAAACCTGCACATATCTGTATGTGAGATTTCATATTGTAGCGGAGCAGGTCAGCACCAACATGTACACACATTTGGCTGGTACTACGCCATTGTGGACATTTAAGGAGCGTCTCCTGCCATCCTTATCGACCACGTTGAGTCTCTGCATGTTGTTTTTACTGTAGGAACACCACAGGTGGGCTGTATATAACGGGGTTCAAAAAGCTAAAAATAAAGCTAAATTGAATTTAAACAAGTATATTAGCTTGCTCGTACAGCTTATGGTGCTGTCTCTGGATGTCTTCATCATCTGATAGATCAGTGACAATGTGATGGCTGAGATATTTAATCTCTTTGCACACATTAAGAGCAGAACCAGATAAGAAGAATTCAGGAAATACTCATTTGAAAACATTAATAAATAAAATAATATAATATTAATAAAAATAAAATATATATGTATATTTTTTACTCCTAACAATCATAATATTACTCCTCTTTGCATTATATTTGATGTCAAAATCAATTCCATATTTTGAGCAAAGCTTCAGTAACTGTTGCCGGCAGGAGACAGACAGAAGATTACCAAATCATCTGCATACATGAGGTGATTGAAGTATTGCCAGCCAACATCCTGTCATGACAAATCATCCATGTGCACATTAAAAGAAAAGGCCCTGTCGGAGTCCATTACTAACATGAAATGATTATAATAGAGAATTTCCCCATTTAACTCGCATAGACTGATACTAGTAATATAGTATTTATATTGTTATAAACCATAAAGTGTATTAAATGTTGATACCATACTGCTTTTAAAGCTAAATACTTGGGGTACTCAAGTAAAGTTTCGTTGTGTTGCTTGTTTTAAATGTGGTTTACATTTATTTCTTCTGCTCCCAAAAAAGTTATTTGTGGATGATTCTCAGTCTGATGTTTTGAAGCTGAAATTCAAAGAGCAGAATGTCTTTAAATTGATATTATATTTCCATTTTTCCTCCCTGTCAGTCCTGGTTATAACGGCAGCTGAGCATAGAGACTTTGGCTAAATTGTCAGAAGATATTTTTTATTATTTAATGTGGCACATGCTTTATAAAGCGGACTAATCTGCTGTAGAACAACAGTTATAATTAATGATTCATCCTTTTTTCCAGTGTCTCTCTCTGTGTTTTGATTGTTCTGTCTTTGTCCAGGACTTTCACTGGGTTTGAAAAGTTGCATCATGGTAACAATCACTACAATGGAAAACAAACATCAACAAACTGCAGGCAACTATTAAAGAAAAGTTTGATATTTTAAAACAAGAATTTATATTTTGATGAAAATGTGTATTCCATATTTAAGATATACTATTTTGAAAAAGGGCCATAAACTTTTTTTCAGGTGATTGATTATCAAATAAAGTATGTAAGGTGACAATGTTTGCTGTGTCTATCTATCTATCTATCTATCTATCTATCTATCTATCTATCTATCTATCTATCTATCTATCTATCTATCTATCTATCTATCTAATCACAATTGTCCTTTTATTTCGTTTGTTTTGTTTTTGTATTTATTTTAGAGGTTCCTTTAAAACCAAATAAAAGACTACAGACTAAGCGCAGTCACGTTGCGTGGTGACGTAAGCACGTCTACTCTGCGTGCGCGCCCGGCCTAGTGTTGCCTTCAAGTGCTCCTACTAAATTCAAACTTTAGAGGTTCAACTAGTTCTAAATGCCCTAAAAAACAAACAAACAAACAAAAAAAAAACGTAACATATTTTCAATATATCATGTTTAAAGTTTTATGTACATGTAAAGATTTCAAACAAAGCCCTTCATCAACAACAATAATTTAATGTCACCATTAAAGAAGATGAAACTGGATATAAATTTAACCGTTTATATGCAGCCAAGCTTTTAAAAATACTGAGGTTATGAGTCCACGTCCCCCCTAATGTACCCCAAATGTTTTTAGAATAGAGATGTTTCATATGATACATATTCACTTACTTGTTTGATTATATTTTCTGTAAATTATACTTTACAACATGAGGGTCTAAAATCAGATTAAGATTTTAAAGGGCATTGTATGAAACCTCAACCTTAAAGTATAAAAGCTTGAGTGCTTACTTATTATTTATATAATTTTAGTCAAAAAACATTTCTTTCCACAACGAATTACAACCCCCTGCAACCCTGATAATAAAAATGAGCGGTTACAGAAAAATGGGTGGATGGATTGATGTATGTCTAAAAAAAGTCTAAACACTAAGTTGAACGAGCGCTGGACGAAGAGTTGCGAAATTTCCGACAGCACATGAAGGCCTCAGAAAAGGCGCGCTCCCCAGACTGCTCCGGAGATCTGTCAGTTCAGTCGCTGGATACAGCTCAGGTAGCGGGACACTGAAGGCATCCGGACATCGTCGAACAAGAACCAAGCCGTTTGTTTTATCCGTTGTCCTTTTACTACAAACAGCAGCTCGTCTGTGTTTTAATAACCGGACCCGCCTTCATAACTTGTTACACGTTATAAACGGGTCGGCTTCACTTCGCGCTCTGCCATGATGCGCGGGTCAGCTAGCTAACGTTAGCCGGAGAGCTAGCGTTCATCATCCGCTGTAAGTAGCGGAGTCAGTGCTCCTTCTTTCAGCCGTGTGTGGGTGTATAAAACGGGTTAAAGATGGAAAAAAGTAGCCGTATTGTAGAACTGTACTACTATCTGCAAGACCCCCACCTTGTCGCCCGCTTTCAGCGCATTTGTGGAGTACGCGGGACATTTTCGAGAACCGTCTCTCCTGGTAGTACCGCCACTATCACCAGCAGCAGCAGCAGCAGCAGCAAGGAAGCGGACCGGTCTCACTCGCACAACAACGGGGCTTGCCACCATCACATCACTGCGGAAGATGAGGGTGAAAGCTTGGCCGTCATGGGGGCTGGGGAAGGCGAGAAAGTACAAACGACAGCAGGTGTTCGGAAGAGGATTGTCGAGTCTAGCGTTGTAAAAGACTACGGAGAAGAAGGGGAAAATGCTACCCAGAACGGGGCAGCGGTGTCCGCGGCCACCGCCGGAGGGGAAACCGTTGGCGTGGGCAGTAACGGTCGCAGCCTCGCCAGGGCCACCGCCGCGGGTCAAGGAGCGACCGAGTCAGAGAAGAGGGCACCGGAGGAGGACTGTGAGGGTCCCCAAGGAAGCAGCACTCTGAAACCGCTCCGCAAAAACTCTCTAACCGGCGATGCCGGTCAGGAGTTCCTGATCGAAAACCGCTTCTTGTTCTACCTGTTCACTTTCGGAACCGAGCTGGGCAACGAGCTCTTCTACATCACCTTCTTCCCCTTCGTCATGTGGAACATGGACGCCTTTGTGAGCAGGAGGCTGATCATGGTGTGGGTCTGGGTCATGTACCTGGGTCAGTGCACTAAGGATGTGATCGGGTGGTCTCGACCCGCTTCACCACCTGTGGTCAAAGTGGAGATGTTTTACAACTCAGAGTACAGCATGCCGTCCACACATGCCATGTCGGGCACCGCCATCCCCTTCTCCCTGTTCTTCATGACCTACGGCCGGTGGGAGGTACAGTACATCCGTCCTACTCACTGTCAGAGTGTTGATCTGAAATCTGAGCAGCAGGAGAAGCTGACAGGAGCTACTTCCTCCTGATTTCCAAGAAGGAAACTGCGAAAGTTCCTCTTGTGTTGTTTCACAACATTAGCCTGTAATTATCTATCCAGAAACACACTCTTATTACAACAAAAAGACATGTATCTAATGTCTATCACTTCATTCTGTGAGAACTCTAACAAAACACCTCTTGGTATACAGAATATTATTTATTCAACCAGCAGCCTCCTAAAGTTCATAAAGATGAATCAACACCTCTCTAACATTATAATTAATAATGTATAGTAATAATAGTAATAATAATAGTTTAAGTAAACAGTCAACCAAGTGCAAGTAACTGTATTAACACTGAACACTAACACTGAAAGTCACTAAAAACATGCATAACACGCATTACATTTTGGCAACAAATAATTGATGCATCTGTTGTTAAAACTTGCCACATAATGGTGTATCACAATATATGCACTATTTTTACAGTTTGTTATTTTATAATAATTAACATAATAACAGATATTAGGGACTAAAAAAGTTCAGATATCAGTAAACATCAGCTGATAATCTCTAAACAAACATAGATTTTGTTTGCAAATGTTGTTATCAAACCTTTGTGACCTTTGTATGTAATGAAGTCTGGACATCACTGCACTGGGAATTTAACAATTATAAAAAAAACTATAAATAAAAACACATGTAGAACATAATTATTGTATCTAAAATACCCCAAACAACCTGCAAAGTAACAGGACATGATGTCATAATAAAAGTACAGATCAAGCGGCAACCTCTGTGGCTGTGAAGTGAAGCCAACACAGGAAGTGCCAAAAACTGCAGTTCCTCAAACGTCCACTTGAGGCTGGCTCCAGAAGTGAGTCAGTCTCCATATGTCCCCATGTTAAAATGTCCAACTTCACAGCAGAAATAAACGTGTTTACAGCCTGGTACAGAAAACAGTTTTGGTCTCTGTAGCTAATTTCCCCGTTCATGACAACTGTACTGAGCGTGAATTTTTATACAACTCACCTGTTCAAATTATATTGAAGCGTGGACGCTTTGATTGACAGGTGAGTACTGTTACAGGTGGCTTGTTTGAGCACCCAGGCTTCATTCAGTACGCTTCAGGTCCGATGATCCACATCTTTGCCGATGTTCAGATTAGCCAGGAGGCGGAAGAAGCAGGACTGCCAACACGACGGTGGCTCTGAGCTTCAGAATGCCTCTTCAGAAGCGTGTGGGTTACGTCACGCAAACGCTGTCCATTCTTTATTGTCAGCGTGGCAGATATAACGGTCAGGCTCTAATTACAGAGGATGTTTCTTACAAAGAAGTATTAGTGTCTCCAATCTAGATACCCACACGCGATACCCACGGTACCCCGCGGTGCCAAATCGTAACGGTTTCTACTATACTAGAAATTCTACACGACGGTACTACCATGGATTACTATACTACCGGTGCCAGTTTCCGCTACATAGCGGCCGCCTCTACTCTCCTCTCGGCTTCTCACTGCATGCTACTCCCTTGTAAACAAACCAACATGGCAACTACTGCAACCGAACTACACAGCTGCTGAATGATTGGCTGTTTGCCTGTTACTGGTGACGTCCGGGAATATGATAGGCTGTTTCCGCACGCTGGGCCGCCCGACTGTTAGCTGATTGGCTGTTCGTGTGTTTCTGCCAGCAAGAACGAACTCCATGAAGACAGCTCCGCTTCGATAGAAATTCGCTTCAAAATAAACAACAAGCTAAAGTTCTGTCTCGCCCAGACGTGCGCACGGCTTACAGTCACAAACACGAGACAACACACTCATCATGGCAGAAGCACCGGGCCTGAGCTCAATGCCGCGGCGTCGTCGTCAGTGGCTCCACTAATTTTGCTCAGAAAACCAAACTTGTTGTTTCAAACTTGTTTCAGTCTAATTCTTACTTCACCAGTGTTTATCATGCACCAAACAACATTATAAGTAATTAATAAGTATTTATAACTTGTACAAATACATTGCAGTTCATAATAATAATAATAATAATAATAATAATAAAAAAAGGCTGCAGTATCGCGATAATACCGGGTATTATCATGATACGAACCGTGATACTTTGTCTGGTATAGTATCGTGGTTACTTATTTTGGTATCGTGACAACTCTACTCCATTCAATCATAATAAAGTCATCAATGTTTGTATTTGAGACTTTTACACTGATGATTACACAGGAGACAGTAAATGAAGGTTATCTCATGTCAATAACATGCTGATAAAAGATATCAGGCGTCCTCACACAGTCTCTCTTTAGTGCAGGTGAGTTATAGAGCAGCAGAGGGTGGTCGCACTGTCTCTGAGGCTATTTGGGATCAAACCTTTGGTCTACTACTATACACAGCCCATGTAATCATCTACTGCCCCCACCTGCCCAGCTACAAAAAACAAAAGCAAATGTACAAAGTGCCAACTCTTGATACAGGATCACTGAGACTTTGCCCTCTAAAGTCAGGCTTCTGAAGCTGTGTCATTAACAATTAATGTGCGGCCGGTCCAGTGGATACAGTGACAGAAGCTGGGGCTGCTGTACAGCTGTATGAGTACATTTGTTGACTCTTTACCGCTTGTACTGCAGTGAAATCAAGCTCATTGTGGACACAACACTAAAAAGTCGACAGCCAACTGGAGGACCGTGTGGAGTAAAATGCTTACACATCACAAAAGAAAGTTTGTAGATGGATCAACAGAAAACTCAGCAACAATTTTTATAATTCATATTTGTGTTTCTTTAGTCGTATATATGGCCATCCATATGGCATCTTATTGATTAACTGTGAAAATAGACGGCAGACTAAAGGCTAAAGTAACTTTGAGAAAACTTGTGTTTGTAACGACATCTTTGGTTGTTCAGTGAACTGCAGTCAGCGTCCTGTTGTTCATGCATCAGCCAAAAGTAAAATACAGGAGACTGACTGCTAAAATGAACACTGAAAAATAAATTATATCTATATGTAATGTTCATATGTTTTATTTGGACCATTGGCTGCATGTTGCTAACTAGCTTGCCGCTTGTAAATTACCCCATCAGCCAACACCATGAAGGAACCAAATAACTCAGTTTGTCCATATTAGCAAGCAAGCAAATATCAGCCAGCTTCACAACATCACTTTGACTTTGTGTTGGACCCAGTCGTTTAGCAAGCTAATTTTAGCCAGCAAGCTATGCTTTGCAATATAATGTTAGTTTTAACTTCAGACTTTATGTTGAGTGGCTGTTTGTAGATATTAGCAGACTCTATTAACAAGATAATTTTATCCACTATTGAACATGCTAGCAAGCAAGCAAGTAACCACCAAACTGCAAGTGAGCCAGTTTACCAGTTTTCCTTGTCTGGATGAATTAGCGGATGTTGTCCACTTAATATGGTATTTTGCTATGTTAGCTAGCTAGCAATTTATCAATGTTTGCAAACAAGCAAGGGTTAGTCAGCTAAGTGTTTTTATTTTCCTGGAACATTTGTCTTGATCTTGTACATGTGAGCTAAATGCTAACTTGTTGCCATGCTAACATACTCATTAAAATTTAACTGCATGTAACATTGAGCAAATCAGCTTGTGTAAGTAATGATTAGCATGCTAACACGTGTGGCTAAAATTTCAAACAAACCTCCTGAACTTTGGTCGGCCTCTTGACGTTAGTTATATTCAGCCTCCTGTTTTTCCAGCATTGTTTAAGTTCATTAAAAACTAATCGAAGAGTCCCAAATGATTGGAATAACACGGCTGCAGGAATTTTTGTTTTAACAAGCCGTTCTCTGTTGCTCTTTTCCTCACCTCCTGTTCACTCAGAAGGAACAACACTCCATTGTGTCCAGTCTGTACAAGCCAACACAAAGTCTGTGTAGTCCACGTCCATTGTTGTCTTACTGTGCATCCACACAGTGACCAACAAACTGTAGGAAGTCCATTTGATTCTCACAGGATTAAAGATGAGGAGCAGAAACAAGCTGATTTATTGATCTAAAAATTAAACATTTTCTACTTCCAGCCTCAAAAATGTGTATTTGCCCTTTTCCTATTTTATCTTTGACAAAGTAATAATAAAAAATGACTTTCTGACATTTTATAGACAAAATAATTCATCCAATAATTATGTCCAAACAGCAGAGTATGTTTGCATTTAGACTCTTGAAAATACAAAATTTCAGTGCACTCTGTGTAGCCTCAGCAGCACAACATTTTCCTTGCTGCTTTGCAGACTCCTCTGCAACAATTATCTACAGTTTTAGGCCAGTATTGTTCAAGGTGCTTGCACTGATTACCACTTCTTGTTAAACAGATACTGTTATTGCTACTGTAACTGCTCAGAACAATTCCCACTATGCCCTGTCATATTCTCTAAAGCATTACTTGATGTTTGACACCCTTTACTTTGGTGTGTTTGGTGGGGAAAATGCTTAGGTTCCCAGTATTTTGTTGAATGAATCACAGCACGCAAGAGCATAGGTGAGATTGATTTAAAACACTCACCGTTTGTCTGCCAGAGCAAGAGATAAGAGTCGACCCCCTGACCTTCGGGTGTGGGACTACGAGATAAGACTGATTTAGCCTTCTCTTCTTGTCAAGTTGAGTTTGAAGGCGCACAAAGTATAACATTTCAGAAAAACAGAAATAGTTCACGCCTTCTTAAACATGTCGAACAAAACAATTTCAGCTCAAGCTCTCGAAATATAAACTGCTGAGCTGCTTTTGTGATCCAGATAAGACTGTCTCACTTTTTCAGCCTCATGCTCTCACATTTATTAGTCTCAAACATCATTCTTTAACTCTAACTTGGCTCTATCAAGACGTTTATAATAATTATTAAATTAAATTATATAATATTAAATTATAATTAAATAAATAAATTAAAATTAAATAAATTATAAGATGACTTAACAATGTTTTCTGTTGTAGCTTCCAACTAGTTCATTATTATCCTCATGTACTGGGGACAGTTTATTGATTTGATTTTTGCGTCCCACAAATCACTTTAGACAACACGTCCACACATCAGGTCATAGCTTTTAACCAATATGTTCCCGAGCCAATCCATCTTGCACGATGTGCCCAATGTCATCAGAAAGGAGGTGCTAGTGGCTGACATCCGAGAACAAGAATGGAAAATGTCACGGTTTGTAACCGTAAAAGGCTCAGCTACACACAGAGTTAAGCGTTAAGATTTCAGTGCAACATAAACCAATGGCAACAAAGCAGGAAAAGCAATGCACTGTTTATAAATTTAATAATCCCCTAACAGGCATGACACCTTTCATAAGAGATGTTTTCAATGACCTCCTATTTTGACGAAAACAGAGCAACTAAAAAATGCTTGTGTTGTGTTGTAAAATAAATTAACTTCATTAAATATTCTGATATACTCATTCTACAGTCTTTTGTTTCTGCTGTGAATAATAGAAGCAAACAACAACACAAGACATAGCAGCCAGCTAATATTACTTACTAGTCCAACAGCAGTCAGCCCAGCTCGGCGTCTGTCTTTCAGCCTTTTATTTCACCAAGCTCTCACCAACGACTAAAAGTCAGTCCCAGATTTACTTCTTGCTCGCTCACTCTCTCCTTTTCTCTTCTTAGCTTCCTCCGTCAACGTCCTCTTCAGTCTCTTCTCCTCTGTCATTATGTCCATACAGGCTGCTGAGCCTGGTTACATTGCCTGCTCGCTCCCCATCAGCATTACCCCATGCCCCGGGCCTGTAAACCTCTTCTTCTTCCCAATGGTCCTAAACGCCTGTGGTATAAACACTAACACTCTCCCGGTGCTCTGAGCCCACAGTCCGGAAACAGAAAACATTTTCTCCATAAAATATGATCCAGTTTCACCAAAATCAGTCAAATAGTTGGTGGTGTGTGACTTAGTGCCGTAAAGCGTTACGTACTTCTCCCGACCCGGAGCCCAAAGTTACATAGTGTGAGAACAGACGTACGAATGACAGAGACACCATTCACCTGATTACAAGGCAGTGTAGCATCAACAGGATTTAACAGACGTTAGTTTATGAGAGAAAAGTTACACAATGTTAATTTTAAAAGAGAATATTATTATTGCTTATAGCAGTTTCATGATTAAAACCCTTCAACCTTGTCACAGTTTAGATGACATTTTCCTGTATTTTTAAGGCATGGTGTACCAAGTTTTATTGCAAATATTTGGTGGTCTAGATTCTTCAGTTCAAAATATTCAAAATGATCTTGAGACACTGAGGGATAGCTGTTCATTTTTCTGACTACAAGAGGACACACGAGGCTTCACACAGAAGGTGAAGTTTGTCCTTCACATCCCTGGCTGCTTGCCGTAGCCGCTCCATGAAGCTTCCTGATGAATCGCGACCTCAGATGACTTGTCTAAGCAAAAGCAGCAGTGTTTGGATTCAGTCAGACGGTCCTCCTCCCATCCCACCACGGCCCACCTCCAGATCAGACAGTAACTAGAGCCAGATGTCTCTCTGTGGAAGATAACTGGCCAGAGCGAAATAAGCAAGGCGACGAGACACAGAAAAGAAAAGAGCAGCTCATGGAGAGAGGGGAGGGAGGAAGAGGAGGAGGGTGGAAGGAGAGGAAAGAGTAGGCTGGTTGAGATTAGACAAGATGAGACTTGAGGGCAAGGGATGGAGAAAGCATAGAGGAAAGAAGGAGCAAGGAGAGAAGAGGGGATTAATACAGAGATGTAGTGGGGAGGAAGGAGGAAAAGAGTGATCGAGGGCATAGTAGATAAATAAAACAGTAATGTTAACATGGTTTCATCAGATTGTGACATAAATTCTCATTATGTTGTCCAGCCGAGGCAGAACAGAAAACATTATAGTAAACACGCTTTGTGTGAGACTTCCTCCCCTGAATGGGACCATTAGGTGGGAACAGTGCAGCTTTTCCTGTGAACATGAATGATTTGAACAGTGTAGCGTTTCCTAACTCCAACCCTGAGTTTAACATTGTGTTCTCATCCAAACTGCAGATGAATATCAACCCAGAATCTCTACTGTTGTGTTCAAAAGAAGGAAAATAATGTTTGTTTTGGCTTTTTAAAGAGATGTAGGATACAAGTTTCTTTTTTTTTTCAAGACTGGCTGCAAACAGAAAAGAGCACCTCATTCAATTTTTGATGCACGTTTGACTCCAAATTAAACTCTAATGGCTGCTGCATGTTGCAGCAGCTATGTGTTAGCTATAGCCTAGTTCAAATCACTCACAGTATAAAGAATGGACGGTGTATGCATGACGTCACCCACAGGTTTCTGATGAGCCGTTTTGAAGCTAAGTGTGGTGGCACTGGCCGCTGCCATGTTGATAGTCCTGCCTCTTCCGCCTCCCAGCTAAACTAAAAATCAGCAAAGACGTGGATCACATGGACCAACCTGAGGCGGGCTGAATGATGCCTGGTTGCTTAAACAAGCCATCTGTTATAGCTCCCACCTGTCAGTCAAAGTGTTAATTCTTCATAACTTTAAGCCTTAATATAATTTGAACAGGTGAGTTGCATAGAAATTCACCCTCAGTACAGTTGTCATGAACTTGAAGTTGTCAACTTGTTAACTGTTAAGGTTAAGGATGGGTATCGAGAACCAGTACTAAACCAGTACTGAGTACTAACTAACATTACATTTAAACAGCTGACAGAACCGAACACATGGAGAACAGTGTAACTTTTCACACCACATAACGGCGAGTACCATCAATTAGAGTATCAAGAATCATTAATAGCAATAAGTTGGTATCAGTATGACTAAAAGAGTGAGTGAGCCGATGTTGGATTCACTAACATTTTATGTATTTCTGTGTGTGTAGTATAATGTGTGTCATGTGAGGGAGCACAGAGTAAACCCTCCGCTGAGGCTAACAGTCAATGAGCAGTGTGCAGAGAACCACAAGCCACACAAAATAAACACCACGTCCATAAAACTTTGCATGAGGCGTCTGCCGCAGCACCACCATGGTCGCGCCAGAGCGAGCGGGCAAACATGGCCATGGGACCTGGTGACCATGGTCTGTTTGCACATGGACAGAAGACACTGTTAGGACAACATCTCCACAGAAGCTAGTTTTCCCTAAACACAGTCTGAGCATGGTGTCTGAGCCGGCTTCACAGCTAATCCACACACATAAAGACGCCTGTTTCTCAACTAAAACCTCCGTCTGCGCTGACCTCATTTTTTGAAAGAGGTCTAAGTCTATAATTGAAACTTTAAAGTGCAGCCTGGTGGTTAGGGAAACACCTGTAGAGAGTCTTAACAGGAGTCGTCTGAGAGTCAGTCACATTTGATGCATCAACTGGTGTGTTTTGTCCTTAAGCAAGGTGCTTCTGCCCGCTGGCTGTAGATCTAAATGACTAAAATGTAAATTACTGTGAAGAATATGTGAAACAGTCACATGCCAACTGCCGCTAAAAAGTAGTTTAGGGAGTTCATTTGAAATCTACAGCCACACCAGCTGTTCTGAGTTAACTACTAACATCACTGCAAAGAGCATGTTTGAGCTTGCTAACAAGTTTCTGGGGACAAATTGAACATGCTAATGTTTAGCAGGTATACCATATTCATCATCTTAGTTTAGCATCTTAGCATGCTAACATTTTCTAATTAGCGCTAAACAGCTTTAGTACAACTGATGTTGATGGGAATGTTATTAGTTTAGCAGGTATTTGGACCAAGCAGCATATGTGAAAGTGCCAAAAACTGCAGTTCCTCAAATGTCCACTTGAGGCTGGCTCCAGAAGTGAGTCAGTCTCCATAAGTCCCCATGTTAAAATGTCCAGCTTCACAGCAGAAATAAACATGTTTACAGCCTGGTACAAAAAACAGTTTTGGTCTCTATAGCTAATTTCCCCGTTCAACTGTACTGAGGGTGAATTTTTATACAACTCACGTGTTCAAATTATATTAAGGCTTAAAGTTATGCACAATGAACAGCATGGCCACTTTGATTGTGCTGTTAAAGGTGGTTTGTTTGAGCACTCAGGCGTCATTCAGGCCGCCTTAGGTTGGCTGATGATCCATGTCTTTGCCGATATTTAGATTAGCCAGCAGCTAGCGCCGCATGTTTTTGGCTTCAAAATGGTGCTTGAAACCTATAGGTGACGTCATTCATGTCCATTCTTTATACTGTAAGTGTTTTTTGGTGTGGCTTATTGTCATTGGTTTCACCACATAAAAACAAAACACTAGAATATGTAGATTAGATGATGTAGATGTTACTTGAACTTACGTGGAAAAACTTAAATAGCACAGGTAAGTGCACCAAACTCCAGCAAAGGTTTTGATTAAGACGTGGAGAAATGATATACCAGTAAAATATCTGAATGACCTTTCCATTAAGCACAAGCTGTGAAATCAACACATGCCTTTGCATAAATGCAGGTAAATTTCAGCTGTGCTTTAGTTTGTCTACTTCACCAACAGCTAATTTGGCAGATAAGCAGCCGTTGTTTGGAACAAAGGTTATCTCTGTCTTACAGAAATACATTTGTCCAGTAAAAGACTAAGAGGCTGGAGTTCAGCAGCCACTCTTGGCAGTAAGCACAAAACGACCCATGTCGCTATTGTACGTCATTGTTATGGCTGTCTTTCAGTTTACTGTGTGTTTTCATTCAGTCACCTTGAAACACTGACTGCAGGAAAAATCAGCAGAGCAAATGTAGCCTGCACATAACAGGCTGAACACTTCTTATAATGAATTAACCAACACCAGTTTGAAAAAACAAAACAAAACATGATTGAGATACCATAACACATGTCTGACTGAAGTTACCTGGAGTGCATGCTGTTAATTCTGCATAACTTTAAGCCTTAATAATTTGAACAGGTGAGTTCTATAAAAAAAAGTACAGTTGTCATGAATTGGGAAATTGGCTATAGAGACCAAAACAGTTTTTTTGTACCAGGCTGTAAACATGTTTATTTCTGCTGTAAAGTTGGACATTTTAACGCCAAGGTCAAGTTTGACGTTTGGGTGTATCTTTAATATAAAACAGCGCAGCTAAGACTGTAGTGTCTTTGTCTCCTGCACACCTAGAGGTATATAAGGTAAAAATCCATTTGACACAGTGATTATGGATGTAAACTTTCTACTACATGGTTTTGAATATTTAGAATTCAATATTGAGAAAATGCTTGGATAGATAGCATATTTACATATTTAGAAGCACCTAAACAGGAAAAAATTACCAAATCTGAGCAAGTCTGACAAAACACAAACACTTCTGAAACACTCCTGGTGTGAATATATTCTCTTCCTCTGTGGAGTGGGGACTAGAGCTGCAATGATAACTCTTTTAATTGATTAGGCAGTATCCACAAGAAATGGATCAATTATTAACGTCTTTTCTGTCTTGTATGACAGTGAACTGAACAGGCTTGTAATTTGAAAATGTGCTACGGAAAATGGATGTCCCTGTTCTCTGAAAACATCATTAGTTTACATCCTTGTTGTGGACCTGAGGCTCTGGGATGTTGGGTTGTTAAGTGGACTGAAGACCTCTAAACTGCACTTGCAGCTTTTTGGAGTTAACGCTGACTAGAAAACAAATAACTTGAGCCACATGAGCGAATAGGAACCTGACTTTTAAGACACTTTAAGCTGGTGTGAACCCGGCTCCTCGCTCCAGGCTATGTTCATCTGATAAGGAAACAGCAGAATTGCTGAAATATTTATGAGTTCCTTTGAGTCTAGCACACATTAACAGATAATCATCCACTACATAGCTGCTGCAACGTTTTATTGAGGATTAATGCAAACTGTACATTGAGCAAAGTGTAGCTGAACACACACAATCACTATCATTTTAATCTTCAGGTCAGAACAATAAACATGCAAGGATTTGCTTTGATGCAGAGACTCATTATCAAATAGTTATTTACGTAATGTGAAGCAGGGTCATTAGGTGCAGATCAGAGGCAAAGTACAGCAGGAGACATAAAGCACGGTCGACTTTATATGCATTTAAATGAAGGCAGCTTAAATCATTTTGCACTCATATGCACTGTAGATAGCTCTGGAGTTTTATTGTACATTCATACATATTCATATTAAATGCATTAACTTCCTCATAAAACATCTGCACAGCTGTTTTTGTCTTAAAAGTTTGAAACCTGCATTGTTTCATCCTTGTGTTATCGACATTATCAGATAAAAAACATCAGTTACAACTCCTCAAATGTGAAGATTTTTTTGCCTCTGTCCATTTTATATCAATAATTTAATTCAGTAGCTTTGGTCAAAGAAAAAAACATTTTGAAACACCACTTAATAATTTTTATAACGACACATTTTATGGAGTTATTAGCTGATCTAAGAGGAACTGATCAAAGATGTCTGTAGCTGTATGAAGTGCTGAAAGTTGTCTCCTGTCACCTCCACAGTACCCGTTCTCACTGGGCTTCAGCTTGGCTCTCTGCTGGTGTCTGGTGGTCTGTGTTAGTCGAATCTACATGGGAATGCACTCAATCCTGGTAAGTACACACAAGCACACACACGCAAGCACACAGATAGTGCCAGGCTTGCCACCTGCGGTTCCAGTTTGGCATCTGTTTGAACGTGATAGCTGACATGTGGGAAATGGTATCCGACCTGCAGTCACTTCAGCTCCAGAGTGCACTGGTGTCAGGTTCTGGTGTCAGCAACACAATCACCTGTGTAACTGTAGAGGTGCAACACACAGAACGCGAGACCGCAAGGCCTCGCAAAGAGTGGTTCATTCAGCGGAACGCACAATAGGTGGTGCCTGAAAGCCACCCTGCCTAAAAGACACCTATACCAGACACTGCCACACAATCTTGAAGCATTCCAACCAGTCTGATAACGGCTTTTTCTTCCTGCCGGATCGGAAGATACCGGATACACCAGGCCAGCGCTGGAAAAACTTCTTCTCTCACATGGATCTAGGAGAAACAACTAGCAGAGCCTGACCATTTCTATCTCAAACAGCGCTTTTGAGCCTGTACGGCACTGGTTTAGCAGCCCAGGAAGCTCACAAACCAATTGCATGCACTGTAAAGTGACTGTGAGAGTGATGACAGTCTGCAAAATAAGTGAGTCAGAGATGAGTAATTTTAGACAATGTGCTCTATAAGGCAAAAACAGCTTTTGATCAAGAACGGACAGACTCTTACATGTTTGGTTCTTTTCAAGGGCAGTTTAAAACCAGTCTCTATTTCCAGTCCAAGACCGTGAAGTTCAGAATGTGCCAGAAGGTTTGTTACACGGGATCATTTGGTAAGTCGCCGTTGGAGCCAGTTTGAAAAATACAAGCCAGGTGATTGGATGAACATTTCTGTATCAGCGTCTATAACAGGCCAACTTCAACCAGTCAGATCAAGAAGCCATATAACATAGTCTAACTCCTTAAGAACTCAAACTTATGTGAAAAGTCCGTTCTCTGGGCTCGGAGGTTTCAGGTGTGTGAGTTGCATATCGACTCCAAACTAGTTGTGATGTCACATGATCCTGCTCGTACGCTGACGTGTTAAACTTTAAAATTCAAGCTCAGACAAACAGAAAACTTCTCTGCACATTGAAGCTCAAACAGACAAGTGATGTAGTAAGGCACAAAGCACATCTTTGAGCGGAAAATCTCTTTCTTGTGCTGTTTGAACGGTACGATCAGCAGGCAGGGTGCGAAACAGGAAACCTTTACACTCATTGATTTGAAGCACAAGGTGGAATCTGAACTTTAGCCTCCAAACAATGGTTTTCCTGCTTCAGAAATGTGGAGAAAACAAAGTTCACCAACATCTGTCAGGTGTCTGCTGTTATTTACACCCAGCAGGGCTCGTTGCAATCAGAGAAATGTGGTTGTTGATGAACCTCTGTACACTAACAGTGTTTTGGCCGCCCCTTCAAATCAGTCAACAGTTTCTAGTTTAAATAAAATCAAATGTTTCAAGTTGTTATGCTGTTTTTTTTACTGGTCATAAAGTCCTACTCCAGCTACTCTCGCTAGTCTGCACCAGAAATACCAGTCAATATTCCATGTACAATGCTGGGTAACTATCCAGCCTCAATCTAGGGGAAAATGATGGTGGCGCTGGTGTTGAAAAGCACATATGGTAAGTAAGAATGACATGAAGCGTTGCAGCATTGAAGCATATTATAAAGTACCTGTCATCCACGCTGTATATACTGCTGTTGTTTAGTTAGCTAATGTAACATTAGCTTACCTGCTCTCTGAAAGCTGTAACTTTAACTTTATCATCTGTAGCTTCACATCACACAGATGCTATGTTATGTTGCTCACATCATAAAGTTAATCCAACCTGCATGTTTGTTATTCCTCAACAGTGACGCCACCATGAGAGCGCCTTCTCTCTTTGTGTAATAACTTCATAACTTCAATTTCTTTATAACCATTGAGTCCGGCAGGAAGATGCTGTCCATATGTGTCTTATTCTCGCCTTTACTGACATTTAAATGCCAATAATGACCCCACATCAAATGTGTAACTGGACATAGCTCATAATACCAGAGTATGTAACTGAACAGCGTCTTTAAATTGTGCTCAGTTTTGACTGTTTAGTGTTTTCTTGCTTTTAATCTAAGTGACTAAATTTAAATTTCAGGGGAATTAGTCACACCCTCTTATGGACCTCTAGCTTTCTACTGAGCCTCACTGGTTTCTGCTCGTATAACCACACAGCTAATCTTGAATATTCCTTATGTCTCCAACATGCTGAGGCCTGTATCAATCTATGCTCAGTGCAGATGTAAGTGGTTAAGACAATAAACGGAGAACTGCTGAGGCATATTGGTGGTGTGCCTGCAAAAACTTGCTCCTGCAGCTTTTTGTTTGCTGCTCTCACGTCAGCAGATTGTTTTGCCCACAGCGGGGCTTTGACTAGATGAGATCACTGCTGCACAATACAGGTACAGTTGTGAAAAACAGAATCTAACACCACCAGGTGGGTGTGTATGGGTGTGCTCAGTGGATATTAAAGAATCTATATTTAAAAATCCCAAAATGAGGCCCGTCTCTTGGCTCAAACAAGTCATCTGTAACAGCACCTACCTGTCAATCAAAGAATCCACGCTGTTCATTTTGCATAACTTTAAGCCTTAATATAATTTGAACAGGTGAGTTGTATAAAAATTCACCCTCAGTACAGTTGTCATGAACGGGATATAGAGACCAAAACTGTTTTTTGTACCAGGCTGTAAGCATGTTTATTTCTGCTGTGAATTTGGACATTTTAACATGGGAACTTATGGAGACTGACTCACTTCTGGAGCCAGCCTCAAGTGGACGTTTGAGGAACTGCAGTTTTTTTTTTTTTTTTTCTTCTTTCTTTCAATTATTTAGCCAAGTGATGCAGTTACTACAGATTTGTGTGAGTGTGTGAGTTCTTCTGTCCATGTGCCGGTAACATTAATGCTTGTTCAGGGTAATTTCGTTTCATTGGTAGATGATGTCATGGTACACTGTTGGGGTTGGGCTGTCTGTCACCATGGCAACAGGCTGTGTCAGAGGGCTTGATGGATGATGTGGGATGCAGCAGACATTACAGTATGCTGGCCATCCTCCCAGATAAACTTAAGAAGGTAATTCCACATCAGAGACTCCCTTTAAGGGCTTTTTGTGGCTGCCCACATGCGGTGTCACAGTTAAGCCCTCCACCTCAGGAACTACGTCCACATTTGCCGGCTAACACTGCTTTCTATCTCACCAGAACTCTGCGCTCCATCCGTGACCATCCCAACAGAACAAATATTCCTGTTTTCTTCTCAGATAAATAATGACTGACCTAGTTAATTCATTTAGCAGTTAATTAATTTACAGTTCACAGTTAGTTATAAATTATAGGACGCAGGCTTGAGTCATACTGGTGAACTGAACAATGACTTGAGTCACGCCTGACTTGTCCTGGTGTTTAACCAGCTTCAAGTGCATCCCAACACTAACAACACGTTAGCGTTTCTCACCTCGGTTGACGGTAGGCCTTTAGACAGAATCCAGCGCTGCGGTAAAAACACAAGTTTTTCCCCTTCATTTGAGTGGGGTAGTGATTTTTACTAGTTCATGTAATTATTCTGGCACAATAAAAAACATATTTGGTTTAAATATTTGATCCATGACAAGTATGACAGTTTTATTGATGTGTTGGCAGAATCAGATACAGATTGTATGCAGTGTGGAAAAATATGGTTTCTTTGAGCTTAACTTGACGGACCGTTTTAGGGAAGATCGGAGTTTAAGGGATTTTTCAGATGTTTTCAGATAAACTGACATCACTTGTTACTGATGGAAAGTAAATCAAAGCCCGTACTGAAATACAAAGGCTGGTTACCGACATGATTTGCATCTTTGTGAGATCAAGCACGAAGAAAATGAGGCCATGAGGAAGAGCAGCAGGAGTTTTTGCGTTACAGATTTTATCCAGATTGCCTGACAGTCGTGCTTGGTTTGATAAGTGGGAACAGGAGAAGGAAGAGGAATGGGCCGGGTCAGAGGAAGAAGAGGGGGACGTTTA